>CM030374.1:12598878-12795038 GCA_003604175.2 Clonorchis sinensis
AACATTGCCGACTACTTGATGTGCTGAACTCAGGCGACAGCTTCCCGTGAACCTTCACACGGCTGCGGGAGTTGGCGTGGAGCGCCCTAAGGAGCGTCAGGAATTTGTGGGGGACATCTTTGCTCCATAGACACTGCCATAGTGCCTGACGGTCCACAGAGTCAAAGGCAGCTTTCAGATCAAGGAACATAAACATCGTTGGTTGCTGAAAGCGGTGTCGCTGTTCCAGGATCTGTCGGAAGGTGAAGATGTGATCCATGCATCCTCTTGCAGGACGGGACCCAGCTTGGTTTTCGCACATCTGCCTCCCCCTGTGTTCAGTCAACCGTTGAAGGAAAAGACCAGAGAGCGACTTCGATGCAGCTACCAGGCTGACGCCACGGTGATTTTCACACAGCGTCCGCGTACCCTTTTTGAAGATAGAGATAAATGTCGACATGCCCCATTCTGAAAGCACCTTCTCTTCGTCTGGTTAACTGGTCAATATTAGTGTCGAATATGACACTCCCACAGGGGCTCTCTTAATATTTGGACGTGTGCTCAAACAGCTAATCCTCACATTTACCGCAGTCCTTGCATCGTGCGTTAGTCACATGTGTGGATGAAACAGGATGTGACCAGAATCCCTGAGGTATGTTTTACTGACTGAACGAGAGTAATTGTTTGGCGTGGACAAATCATTTCAACTACTTGAAACATGCGCTACACTGTACATTGAATCTGACAGGAATGCTGTCAAAGATAACATCACGGTTCCCATACAAGGTATTTTTGTTGCTTTTGTTGCCAAATTGTCATGTTGGTAGCGGTTAGAACCGAATGCCCGTCTGCGAGAACTTGAAAAAGGTCACGCCAACCTGATGGAACAGCACTAGTGGTAGGTTGGAAAGCCCTGTGCCCTTAAGTGGAAATGCTTGTCTATCTATCTAGCCTGGAATTAAGGATATCGGTGAGAGCAGAATGTCACTGGATAACAGAAACTCACAAGATCCCCCTCCAGATAGAGTTAAATTCCCAATAAATGGTCACGGGAACGCTGAGGGCCTTTATATTACTTGGTCCTACTTGGACAAATGAACTCGAGTCCGAAAATAACTCACCAACTACAGTGCGAATGTGTCTGCTGCCAGACACAAATATCAAAGCAGGAGTTGGGCATGTGCGAAAGCCTACTTTAAAACGAACCAATCAGAAAAGCGCTCAAGGTTGTCTGCTAACGATCGTGCAGTGAACAGCTTGTCGGAGGGTCCTGATTGGACGCAAACTTTGCCATGAAAATCGCAAAACAGATTCCAAGGACTGGCGTTAACATATACAGCAAGTTAGAGATGATCAGATTTAAGTTCACATGTAAGAAAAGTATTGATCTACACACACAAAGAAAAACAGTTCTTAAAAGTGCTCATTTTCGTCTGCTTGGCAATGAACTGATAGAATATAAGTACTGTGCAGTGTCAAGTATATGATGCATTTTCTTAGTGATTAACTCAGCCTCTTAGCAAGTATGGTAAAGCAGAGCAGTCCTGACCACGCACCAAAGGTCAGATTCCCGAAGCACGTGATAAACCAAGCAAACACGGATTCAAGTGTATTGTCACTCGGTGGCTCAGTGTAGTACGACAAACTCAACGAGCAGGTTCCATGCTTGTACAACTCGTCTATCCCATCTCGTGTTGCTTCGGCTGCAGTCGGACGACGCTTTTGGATTGACCTTGGCAGTCTATGACGTGAAACGAATGATTTATATCATTCACGTGACCGGTGTCAAGAATGTATGCTGCAGTCGAGCTTTTGACCGAATCGCTGTTATTCCGGAAAGAGAGATGCTCAACATTCTGTTGGCAAATTTCCACATCGTGCGCTCAGCGTATTCCGCTGAACAATAGCAAGTTAAGGAATCCACCACCACATTCTGGGTGACGACTGGAGTCTAGTCTTTGATTTTTAAGTTGAACACTAGCTTGGCTGTAAGTCGGACAGCAGTCACCACTTGTGTGCAAGTTGTGCGAATTCCGTCCGTTTAAGGATGATCGGCGTTTTATCCTGCGTTAACGCGAGTCACACTGATGATCAGCCACTTGTGATCGAGGGCTGGAGGCCTGGAGGTCGTGAATGCGGATCTTCTTGGAGATTTGTGAGATGCACTCTACTGACTGCCCTCAATAGGGGGTGAAACAGCCATGCAGTGCTTCTCGGCTTTTCAGAACAGATTGACCTCACTTACAGGATGAAAGCTCAAATAAACATTCTTAGATCCAATAACTCCTTTCAGTTGTCGATTTTAGTTAAAAGTCGGATTGCCGGTGTGAATCCGGATATTCAGTCATGTTCTTCACGATCGACCCCAGGCCAGTCAATGCACGCGATATTTCTGTGACTTGTAATGGGACATAATTCTGAGTTCTCCTCAGGGCAGGTCTTCACTTTCCGAACGATGGAATCGGGAAAAACAATCCAAAGCTGCGTGTTAGCCAGTAGATTTAACATCAACCCAATGCTTTCCGACCAGATGAAGATGGGTGAGGCTATTTCGTTCCCCCTTCAAAAGGCAGTAAGCCTTTCCAAAACCTTAGTGTTACCTCTCAACTTACAAATGGTGTGGACAAGACGACGTTTTGACCTGAGCTGTCCTTTTTTATAAGGCAAATAGATCAGCTGCTCCTTAACTTTAGATTAAATTGGTTTGCGTGCCGTATCCTGATGTGAGAAAATGCCAAGCAAAACGGTACTTTGTGCTGTGCCTAGTAGTTTGCTCCTAACAGTTAGAAAATCTGTCTCAAGTTGGACGAAACTTATCTGCTGCATGGCCATGAACTGTCAGGCTTCACACAAGTGACTTCACCACGCGTTTCCAAATGTTCAGTGTGTTTGATGACAATGTGAGGAGATGTGGTAATTTTTGTGAAGATTTCATCCTATCAGTAAAGCTGCCGTGTTTTTTGAAAAGCCGAAGGGCAGTACACAACTCGCAAATTCCCAAGTAGGGAGTCTCCAACCGGCGACCTTCCTGCTATTGGTCCGAATGCCTAACGGACACGAGCGGCTGGTCTGCACCGTGATTAACCTTCACATAGACAGGATATAGCGCCACTCATTGTTCAATCACAGAAACCACATCACGTGATCCCGTGGCTCCTCAAATGACGAATTCTCAAGTCACAGAACTACCAGATGCTGTTTTAGGAGCCATATAAGCACAGGCAGAAGAGGAGGAATTCACCCACTCAACCCCGCACTGATGATGTCACCTCGATTGGTGATGAAACGTTTGCAATCCAACTGCCAAGCTCGGCGAACAGACCAACAATCAAACATTCGACTGCTTTAATACGCCTAGATGTAAGTACATAGCATGCCTGTATTTTCCACAGCGTAACAAAAAACACTTGATATTTAGTAGACGTAACACACTACTTATAAGGTTGCTGAAAATTCTTCGACAGCCCACGACCGGTTTCGCCCTTCTTGGGATTCGCCAAATAGACGCTTTTTCCGAGTTTCCGTCAACCTTATGTTCTACTCGAATCCAAATTGCACGAACTTGGTGAAATA
The DNA here is from genome assembly GCA_003604175.2 of Clonorchis sinensis. Taxonomy (NCBI): domain Eukaryota; kingdom Metazoa; phylum Platyhelminthes; class Trematoda; order Opisthorchiida; family Opisthorchiidae; genus Clonorchis; species Clonorchis sinensis. The sequence goes on from CM030374.1 coordinate 12,602,431, forward strand.
CACTCATTTGCATAGTTTCGCTAATCTCGTGCAATTTTTGGCTCAAATAAGACACAAGGTTGACGGAAACTCGGGGACTGCGCATACCGAATGAGCTTCAAGAAGGACAAAACCAATCGTGGGTTGTCGGAGAGTATTGAGCAACCTTTTAAGTAGCGTATTACGTCTATATAATGCACAAAACTTCATAAACGAGAAATTCAGCTGGGTTCCAGCTGAGTCTCCAGACAAAACCAAACTGGTAGGCAATCGAGTGTGTTACGTTGCAACCTGACACTATTTTTCAAACTCACATTATGTTCTGGCACGGTTACCTCCAGCGAAGCACTGTATGTCTTGCCACTAACCAAAGGGCACTTCGGTTTCATAAAATGACAGGCATCATCATTCGGCTTTTCGAATGCTTTGCAGTATTTGAAGATAGACAGCCATACACAAAGCCACGGCTTAACCGAGGTCGTATATACAGCTGTGTAAAAGAGTAAAAATAATAATGTGGACAGAAATGAGGACAGAAACATAACAAGGACGCCATATTCATTAGTAGCTCAAACGAGAAATGCACCCAAATGTAATATATCAAATACTGAGATTCAGTTTATCCCCCCCCTCGCAAACACTTTGCAATTAGTCACCTTTACTTGTGGTGATTTTTTTAGAGGTTGTTTGTAAAACAATTCATGGTAACTGTTAAAAAGTGTAAGCGCTGCTTCCAAAAATATCCTTAATTTTTTTGAAGATGTACAAAGGCCCTGGGGATTTCATTAGTGTCTTGAAGGTTTTTCGGATGAGGTCGATGTGAATTAGTCATGAAACCGAAAACTCCGTTGCTTGTCACAGCGGTTCATTGCTCGAGGTAATCACATTCGCTATTCTTATCGACAGCTTAATTATGTGGCCTAACGCGCGTATAACCTGATGCTCGACTGCGCTGTGTTGCGATGCTTCAGGCCTTCAGAAAGACGGTCTACGTTGTTCCGTCACTGACAGTAAAACCCCTCTAAGCAAAGTGTTCTTCCTCCGCTGAAGGGGATAAAACCAATAGTATCGAGATGCTGTTTACAGTTTAATCAGTGCATGTCCTTTCATGGGGATTTCCAGTTTGTTTGTTTGGTTGGCTGATTCAAAGAACCTTCACAATAACTGGAACAACGGTAGGAACATTTGATTGAAACAGCTTTTTTGATTTAAACTGGTCTGGACGATTCATTGATGCAGTGATCTATTGACCGTTCTGGACAGTTTGTGCAGGCTAGATGAGGGCTAACCGCACTGGTGATCAACCGCCCCTGAGCCGTCTTCAACTGGTAGCCAGGGGTTCACAGGTTTGTACCTTCCTGGAGGTTTTATAGTTGTTCCCAATGATGATGAAGCAACTATGCAACGTTCACGGGCTTTTCAGCCTAGGTTGACCTCACTTTCCTGTTGAAAGCTCTATTTAAAGCGTTTCTCAACCTCTACATACTACAGTCAAACAAAACCATAGTGACTATATTCCAAATTCAGGCTACCATGTTACTACTTGATAGTAGTCATATTACCTTTTTCGAAATCTGCTTATACGTCTGCCAAAGGCACAGTAACATTGCAACATTACGCGGCGACTATATTTAACTCAGGGGACAAACTAGTGAAATGAAGTGGCCGAAACTAAGTTGTATCCCGGAAATGACACCTGATCAATGCCAAACAGAATACCGTTCATCCACGTCAGAACCGTCGATACTTTCCCATGCTGGGTTATTGGATCTCCGCCTCCAAACATTCGTGGTGTTTTTTTTTGAAGCAAGTTAGGAGAAAAGTCTAGCCTCAGCTATATGCAACCTAATAGCGGGTCTACTCTTTTTCAATTCAACGTTTAATTCGTGTGCTCAGGTGAATTTCACGAGGGTTTAAATGCTTACATGTCCATTGCTAGAGATAACTTATTTTTTCCTTCTGATGCGAACTTGCCAGAACAACAATCCTGTTACGTTTTCATCGAAGATATAAAAAACCGGAAAGCGGGGTTAGTGACGTACGTGATTGAAATACGATAGTTGCATTCACCTTGGTCTTCTGTTTCAAAGTGCATCCCTTTGTGTTGCATCCGGTTATAAGCAAATCCTTGACAGGTTTCGAACTGTAGGCTACAAATGAAAGCAATCACGTCAGCCAATCAGATTAATTGCCATTATCAAGTATTCCTCCATGTGACTGCTCTGGATTGGACACAGAAGTTTGCGAACCAAGTGAGTTGAGCGGTATTCTTGGTGTTTTTCAGGAGGAACAGGATTTATGAGTTAGATTATGCTATCGAATAAGTTGCTTTTAATGAGTATGATATAGACTCCAGTGCTACGAGTCTTAACTGATGATTCGGCTGCGTGAAGTTTACACCGGTAAACTATTGACAGCATGCCAACAGTACACGTCAGATAACCCAGGGCGAACCCCGGGGTCAGTATGGCTTTGATGGCAGGGAAACTCACGTCCAGTGTTTCTCTGTGTCGTACAAGACAGAACCAGGGTGGCAGAAGAAGCGATCAGAAGAGCGATACGGATGCGATTTTTCGCACAGTTTTTTCAACTGCCCAAGACTAATCAAACGTCATGCAACAAAACCTGGATAAACTGAAGACAGAAACATGAAAGCCAGGTGATAACAACATTCGTATCTCTTGGATACTAAAGTCATCAGAAGTTGATGATGTGGATCGCGCCAGATTATCCTGATGTAACAGTTTGATGATTTGCGTGGGATTAGAATAGAATAACTGGGAGAAAGTAAACCAGTGAATTGAAAAAGTACTGTCCATTCCGTGTGTGTTTGCAAGAGAATTTTCTGAGGTTTCTAACCAGCAACACCAACACTCCATCCCCACACATGGCATATTAAACTATACGTGGAAAGGCGAACCCTGCGACTTGCCGGAGTCTTCAATCTGAGTAGTTGTCACTCGACAAGTTTGTCAACACGTGACGACCTCTAGTAGATTCCGCAAGCGAAGGATCAGTGGTGCTCTACTCTAAGTGTGAGTGAATCAGTCATCACGTGACCACATGATGCGGTTCTGTAATTGGAGGATGGCTGGCTCTGTATCCTGTCTAAGTGCACACACTCCTGATCGACCAGTCCCGTCTGAACGCTACTAGCCGAGCGGTTGGATGTTGGAAAATTCTTCGGGGTTCGTATGATAAGCACTACTGATGACTTCAAACAAGAGTGAAAAATAGACTGCTTTCACCTATAGGATGAGATTTTCGTGGCTTGAGAGCAAATCAACTCGGTAATTCTGAAAAGCAGTTTCAAGCAGTGGAGGAGAGAAGTAAATAGGTTGTGCATGTATGTGGCAATAGTGTTTGACAAACAAGCCGTTCTACAATGAAACGCAAACTAAAGTTTGGATCACCGTTAGTTTCCCACAGACTTACAAGCTTTACACCCTTTAAAGCATCAACTAGTGGTATGAATCTTCTCCAAGAGTTGGATCAAAACCCTTGGTAGAAACATGACTTACTACAATCGGTCCAACTGGTGCTCTTTTGTGCCTCCAAGGTGAGCATAGTATAAAACAGGAGTTTCAGATAAATGCTTATTTTATTGGCGACCATTTTGAAAACTGGGTAATCCACACCGAAGAATTAAAGACCGATTAATTGTTATGTCGGGCTTAAATACAGATAAACAGACAACAACTTGAAAGCGGTTCATATCTGTGAGGTCGTATGACAACTCAAGACAGTCGCCGATTTCTTTGATCGGATGACTGGCCTGATTGCGGTGATATCGTTGAAAAGTGACCGCCAAAGATGGCCAGAATCCAAAGTTTATTTTCTCTGTCAATATGACGGTGAATAATCCGTGAGTAAACTACCACACATTAGAAAAATCGCACTTCGTCTGGTTTTAAGGAACACATGAGAATACTTTAAGTCAATTTCGATTAGACAAGCACAATCCTTCTGAAAGAAGCTGTTGATGTGACACTTGTGTTAACCTTTCCAAAAGGATAAGCTCTGCATGATAAACAGGTTTTAACATGTATATTCGTGATGCCATACTCATAAGGTTGCTGAAAATTCTTCGACAGCCCACGACCGGTTTCGCCCTTCTTGGTGCAGCACATTCAGTTGCCTGGAAACACCACAAACGAGAGATTCAGCTGGGTTCCAGATAAGTCTCTCGCAAAACCAAATTTGTTTGCAGATGAGTGTGTTTCTCTAATTTCGTGCAATTTAGTTTCAAGTAGAACATAATGTTGACAGACACTCGGGGACTGCGCCTATTTAACCAATCCCAAGAAGGGCGAAACCAGTCGTGGGCTGTCGAAGAATTTTCACCGACCTTATGAGTAGTGCATTACGTGTATACATGTATCGCGATATGTCGAATATCGTAGCAACTGGAACATGAGGCGGCCTGGTGCAGCACATTCAGTTGCCTGGAAACACCACAAACGAGAGATTCAGCTTTGTTCCAGATGAGTCTCTCGCAAAAGGTTTTAACATGAGGAGCTTGTGCGCCCGAAGAGGGAACAAGTTATGAGGCAAACAGTGGATGACTAAAATATTTCGCGGCGATGGCGAATAAAAATCTAACAATGAAAAGTACGGCAATGTTGCCCTGTATCCTCCATTTGCTTGTTCCGTGAATGCCTTGTCAGTCAGTTTCACCCAACAATCAGATTACCAACAAAGACGCCAGAGTGTTATTCCGTGGAATCATTCAGTGTTATTTTCGATAAAGAAATATATAAAACCGGTAGCTTAGTTGCCTCGATATCCGTTAGCATCCTACCTAGCGGCGCGGATGGATGCTGCAAACGTGTGGCTCGAATCTTGCCCCCCCCCTTTCGAGAGCTCTCCCTTGGGTGTGTACTACCGTAATCCTGACAACTTCTCTTAAATGTTTACCTCTTTAATGTAACACAGTCGACTTGTCACTCACCTATGTCACTCTGTCATTTCTAACCTTGTGAGGAGTGTAAAACACTGTGAGTTTTGGACTTGACGTGTTCACAGGTACCAGCTTCCCGCTGCTCAACTTTATAAGTTATAAGTTATAAGTATATCATTCTAACTGACAAGTCCGCTTTGTTTCCAAGTTTCTCGGTGTTTGTAAAAGCAAAATATCGATGCTTTTTGAGATCTTGAGTACGAATATATATATATATATAACAAAAACTTGACTGTGGTGAAAAATGAGCAATACTATGCAGTTTGGTTTTACTCAAAATCGGGCCGATTCATTCAGCTGACAGGTGCATTCAGCTTCATATCGAATACGAAGTAATGGTTTGTTTTATGTGATATATTCATATGGTATCATCCTGGAGGTTTTCTTATCCAGACACTCAACCGTTACTGTACTTATGCATCGTGAACTCTAGACTGACATCTGGGCAGTTACCTCCTTCATCACGGAACCAATCAAATCTACCTGCCGGACAGTGTCCAAGGTCATTCAAACAGACTGAGTGGTCCAGAGCGTATATCTTCTTGAACACTGGAATGAATACCATGCAGTTTTCATGATAAAATGAAAGATTCAATTATTCGGGAGATTACACACAGAGAAACTGATATCTCTTTCCACGGAAATCCGTGATTTATCTGATTCGTAGACAGTCATCGAATCGGTATTTGTAAGTGTTCGATCGTTATCTCGCTGAGTTACCAAGACACTTAAAACCTCAGGTAAGACCAGTGCTGAACAACCCGATTGATTACTGGTAATACGGATTGAGAAACAGCCCTCTAGTCAAGCAACACACCGTGTAGCTAAAGGCAGAATTCGGCTTGGATTATCCAAGTTGCAAATCCCAGCTGCTTAGATTCACATCAATAGACCACTTAGAATACCGACCGGTTTCAAGTTCTGGATAGCCACGGATAGAGCAGAACACAGTCACGAAAAAACATGGTCCAACAGCAAACAAAACATTCAAATAGCGATGGACAGTATTATGCTTAGATGAATAAAAACCATGGGTTTGCCCTAATAAGCCAAGTTTTCCACAGGGTGGTGATTTTTCAAGTAACACAGTAGAGTTCGGGCTGATTTTATCGTGCTGAGCCGACAACATTTCAGCGCGTCCCGGAATGGAACTAGAATGAAATGATGCAACACTTCAAGGTCAACGTGGACAGCAAACTGAACCCCAGACAGACTGTATTCAAACTCCGGTTTGGATGTGGTCGATTCACTTAGCTAGTCCAGTTATGTTAGCAAATTTCGCCTCGTTTTCTTGGAATTGCTAGCCAATGTTTGTTCATTTTATATGACCTCAAATTTAAGTAGCTGCTAACCCAAGTAAATTTTCGGATTTTCGTGGAACCGTTCCAAAAACGACTACTACTAAACGCCAACCACATTAAATAGCCCCGCTCAGGTTGACATCGGCTAAAAATCTGTGACCAAACTAATAGCAAACAATGATCTACTTTTGGTGTCCTGATCGGCACCATCCCGTGTAAGAATGCGGTGTAAATTCTTGCCGCTCCGTATTCGCACAATGGAAATGATTTCTTGAAAGCTACGACATTTTGAGGGTTGCCACTTCATAGTGTAGAATGTCTATGTACAATGTCTATGTTCATGTATTATTGCAAATTCTCTACATTGGTGATTTGTTTAAGTGAGCGAATCTTCAAGGCTAGTAAACACCGCCGACTGTGAATATGCTGCCTGATGTAATAAGAAATCCGGAATTGCGCGAAAAGGTGACTCACTTACAATGTGTGGAAGTTTCAGTCAGTTTTACAACTGAACTAATTCTCTGAACACTCTAGAATGTACATGGCACTTGTGGATGCAAAATATGCGGGTATGCCATTCTCGTAAACAATTTTTGCTCTATAATTGCCGTTACAAGTTAAAATTGCGTAGGCTGCGTTCATTATTGGCGAAAAATCGTGCAAAATCGTTAAATAGCAGAGTCTTGCGTTCTAGCCTGCGAATTACGCTGGTGTTGATCAATTAGCCGCATGGAACTAACGTGCGGCTGGGGGTCCACGATGCCTAATCAACTAGCCACTTGGAACATACGTCGATCATAGCGGACAGCTGAACAAACCTAGCTGACGCCGAATATTAGGTGCTTTAAAAAAACTTACCCAAAACGGTTTGTTGCGTGCGTTCCGTCTACATTTACGACATCCGGAAAGCGTCGGAACAACGCTATCTGCTGCCATCGGGAGAAGCATATGTGGCTATAATGACCTTCCTCTGACTGCCACACAAGCACGCGTCCCGTCTCCCGAAGTTTTGCCAGCACCGAAGGCACATCATCTGCCACAATAAAATCCAACTATGCTGCACCTACTCAACAGAGCCGGTCGACACTTCCGGCGGTAGTTGTATATATCCTGAGTGGTGGGGATCTTGCCGAATTCATCGGCCACAAACTGCCTCACCTCACACGATAGCGTTCCGTACTTCAGAAGGGCACTGCAGGTGCCCAACTCGTCTTCCGTTAGCCGTAGATTGACCAGAAGTCGATCGTATGAAAATTTTGACAAGTTATGGTTGTGTTCAAGAAAATAAGAGTTGGCTTCCAAGTGGTTCCTTTGCCTCCGTAAACAGAAACGGTGCTTCGCGTACTGTTTTTTATTAACGAACACGCTCAGCTTACTAGCTTCTTCGGATTCCTCGACTTTCTGTTGGTCCTGGAGGTCGCCTGCTGCATTTGTAGTACACCCATTCGTAACGCAAAACAGAGTTGCTTACTTGATTACTGGATCATGTACTGATTTAAAGCATTCTCAAATGCCGTGAAGGATGGAAAGAATACAGCCCTTAATTTCTCAACAAACGCGTGCGCAGCCACTTCCGAAGCCGTAGCACAACAAATTTAAAGTCGAATGTGCGCCAAAAATTTCGAAAGGAGGTTAATTAAAACAATTCGCAAAACAATGACGGCAAATGGGGGTGATTTTTGGTCTGAGCACACATGCAAAGAAGTGCAAGATTTTGACGTTGAAAATTTTACTTCGCTCGCAAGGGTTTTGCAGAAAATGCATTGTGCGTCCAAGACGCGACATTTTGGTCATTGAAGAAAAACCGTAAGCCCTGCTCTTGCTGACATAAGGGAATTACTATTGTTCAAACGAATAGCTCTCATAAAGGGAATCGAATGAGCGACTAAATGGTCAAGACTAGTAATAACTCAATAAATTGGACAACCTTTTTGTCCAGAAATGTTTGAAACTATTTCTAGCGTTGGCTTCTGTAATGAGTCCACTTGTATATTTATGAAGTGTGAATACCAAGTAACCCAACTTCCAGGCAGAGACTTCTGAACTCAGTATGTCCCAAAAACCAGCTGAGGGTGCATGTCCATTCAGTTACAGAGAACGGCAGACCTTTGTCGGTGTGCCTAGTTGGGCCCGAGAAGTGATCTGAACTCGATGTTTACACCTAAACTGTAGTATGCCCCAGACACTGAAGTCGAAATGAATTTCCGCAGAGATTACATCCTGTCATTGAAGCCAATCTGTCCTCAAAAGCCTAGAAGCGCTGTACAGCCGTTTCATCAACAGTGCGCATCTCACGAAACTCAGGAGGTTTCGAACCCGAAAGACCTGAACATGATCTTCTCTAATCGGATAAGCAACACAGTGACCATTTTATGCTACATTTGGGTATATTTCCATGGTGAAAATATTTCTGAACGACCCTTGATGATGTTACATTCATGCAAGGTCAACTGCTTTGCTAGACGGCTGCATTGCAAGAATGTCTGCCTAGAGAAACCTTATGGTTTCCCAACTGCTTCGTCTGCTAAACCCAGAGGTATGTTTGGAGTTCCCATCGAGGAGTCTTCACCTTCCACGAAACCATTCTCCCTGCGCTATCCTTTTGCTTTTCCAGGTTTCACAACTGTGCTCTTTGTAAGCGTATACTTCTCTGTCTCGGTGATAAAAAGCTTTCCTCTGAAAGTCCGCAAGAAATGAAGAACCATAAAAATCTCGTGTCTCGTTGTCAAATGTTGTCACTAGACTGGTTATGTGCTTGATTGAAATCGTTACCACTTTGATCTTTCTGGGCCCTTCAGATAAAAGTGTTCTCCGCATTTTGGTGAACAGTAATCCCTAACTTAGCGAAACCGTAGGCTTTTTCTCACATCTGATTGGTTTTCCGAACCTCCGGAAGGTTTTTGGAGGACGTGACTTCCTTGGAGATGGTGTCTGTGGAAGCATATTCGCTACGTAGTTTCTTGAGATGAGTTAACCGGCCGACCGCCACCAGAGGTGCTGTTAAGCTGTTGTAAAAAGGGTGAGAAGTGTAAAACACTGTGAGTTTTGGAGCTAGAGAGTTACGACACACTAACTGAATGGAATAGTCAAGCATTTCACAGCCCTTTTGCCCAGCGCTGTCACATGACAAGGTCCTGCACAACTTCACTGAATCGGCGTGATGTGATGAACTCACCTCGTCCATAGCAATTGTGGGGAACACATTTGAAGTGGCCGGAACTGAGTAAATGTGCTATCACCATTTGACACTTAGGAAGGTCAGATGCGATGAATGACGAATAAACCAAGCTGTGGTATGCATTACGTGATGCGTTCTCACACAAACCCATCTTTGTGTGTCTGTATCTTGTCGATGCAAATCATGTTCATGCTTGACCTGATTTGCTATGTACTACTGATTCTTGTTTTGCTGTGTTTAGAACATGCTTGTACGTCAGGTCACAAGTGCAAACAACAGTCTCCTAGCCGGTTGTGGTGCCTTCCTCTCCGAGCCGGTCAGACATCTCAGTGGCGCATAAGCATAAGTCATTCAGCTGAGCCACCGCTGATTCGTCTAGTTCTTGGACTTTACACGCACGAGCCGCTTCTAGAAACATCCTCATTCAAACGTACCCTGGAGCCACAAAATACAGCTAAGTTTTAGACCGCATTGTCGGAATATTTGTCAGGGAGGTCGGATTACTAAAAATAATTCCAGGATGTCCGAAACCTACTGAGACACTCAAACCCTACCAAAATTGCAGTATGGAAGTCTTCAAGCATCCAGGCCTGGAAAACCAGTCCCGAACGAAAGCTCAGGTAGTCAATCAATTCAACAACGGCCGACGATAAAGGGAGGTGTTCACCCAATGCCGATCGAGGTCGCAAATGCTCTTTAAGTAGCGCGAGGCCCGTTGTAACTTTTGTCCTCACCTGCTCGCAATAGCGCTGTCGTGTTCCCTTTTGGCAAGTCTTTTTCGGATACTGAGGCACTGGAGCAGGCACAGCAGTTCGTTACAACGATATCAATATTTTTATCGAATACAAAGCTGCGGACGAGCACACATAGTGATGGGTAAATGTCTTCCTCTTATTTACACTACAGTTCAGCCGCTTGTGGCAGGACGACTAATTGCTGGTTCGAAATTCGCGACAGTTTCGCGAGACTCGCACCGCTGATGATTCCCAATAAGAGTGTGATAGGTGTAGAGTGCTTCTCGGCATAGTTTGGCTTGACTGACAGAACGATACCTCAGCCGAAGACTTTCAAACCTCCCCACCATAGCGACACTTTTGCCATCATCAAAGGGGGATGAAATACAACGAACAAGTCAACAGCATTTTTGACGATATCCGACTCACAATGGAATAAGAGACGGAAAACTGGCATTCTTAGACGGTCTCATCGCTAGATTGCTAGGCGGAGAACTGCCAACAGAAGTCCACATAAAGGCGACGCGTACAGACCGAATTCTCAGCTACCACCGATGTCAGAAGCAAAGCTGCATCCGGACCTTCTTCAAGCATAATAAGACGCAGTGCAACACCACAGAGTCAAAATTTACACAAACGCCTGTACAAAGCCTTTCAGGGAAATGGATACGCAAGAAGCTTCGTCCGGCGGACTCTCAGAAAATTCATTTCGGCCAACTCAACAGCCAGAGGAGAAGGCAAACGGATCAAATTTCCATACAGCAGGAATATTCCGGAAAGACTGCAAGACTGCTACGACAGTAGAGCCCAACCTTGTTCCACAAACCTGCTAGCACCCTACGGAGAACACTGTCAAACCCAAGCGGACTGATGTACGTAGTGTGGAGGACCAGCGTCATAGACAAGATTCAGTGGGGAGATTAGGACAAACACTATGTGTGACAAACAGGAAGGAAACCCTCTACCAGAAAACATAAACGCAAGGTTGCAACCAAAAGACATGACAAATTCTCACTCGTCTCGGTGCACCAAGATCGAAATGGAGACAAATCCGACTGGAGCAATGTTCACATATCGGCTAAAGCGAGAATTCATGAAAATCCATCAATAAAAACATCGAAATCGACCCAGTCTACTGAATATTGCCAGCAGAAGAACTGCAGAACTACGGAACGCAGACCTTTATATTACACCTCACATTTTACTTGCAAACCAATAGGACCCCACACTATTGCAGCGTCTTGCCTCACTGAATAAATCATTAATACTCTTGATGACAGAAGCAAACGTGTTCGCATCAATGTCAAGAAAAACTTGGCAACAGTTAACTGAGATTTATTTTAGGGGTCCAGTATTCGTGGATCCGTTCTAGACGACCGTCCGGGTGTGGAGATCTTGGCTACGTATCGATCGTTGTCGTAAATTTCTGTAGCATATCATGGGTAGCAGTTCCTCCATTGATTCTATTCAAATCTTGCACGAAATCTTCAACCGTAAGGAAAGTTCTGATATTGCTGTTCATAAAGATCTGACTGTTAGCTCAGAACTGTTCCTAAGTGATATGCATGTTAGCTGTTCCTGGTCGTCCTGAACGGGACCATATACGTCCAGGAAACGCTTAACCTTAGACAAGACACGAACCCGGGTCATTTGCAACCTCTCCGGACTCTAGTAACTACTAGTGCTTTGCCACTAGGCGAATTGCGCTCAAGTGATTGCCTCAAAGTTTAGCTGTTTTTAGTTCCCACCCGACTTCGGTTGAACAGTTAACTATCCTTTTTCATTCTCACTGCGCTTCAAGCATAAAATTTCTAATACTTACGGATTTCGCCGTTCAATCCAAACAAAACGGTTGCATTTGTGGGCACCAAGAAAACGCCATAAGAAATGACGCCAACAGAATTTCGTTAAGATTTGTGTACATCTTCCGTTTGGCGCGCACTTTTACGTCTATTTTTGTTTATTTGCTGTCCCTGATTGGAGGGCATTCGTCTCAATGATGATGTGTATTTGTGTAACTTTTAGGGGAGTTTTGCAAAGTTTTGACCAAAACGTTTAATTTAATTTAATTTAATTTCCAGCCTGCTTTATGAAATTTCATTATCCATCAGGACAGCTTACAGTTTACCGTTTTCCTAATACGCGACAATTTTTTTTAGATCAGAACGTCTATTGTGGCGCCGAACTTTTGGTGCCTGTGCCTTTTTGTTCTAAAAACTGCAGTTATTTATAACGTACGGCCACACTGAACAGAAAGGCTTCCAATGATCCAAGATCAGCATTTCTCCACGCCGCAATTTGATCGATCCGTAATCAAACGCACAAGTCCAAAAGATTACGAAATATGACGCGGCCTACTTTCATTAAACTTAGAAACGATAATCCGTTGCGCTTTGAGACAGTTTGAAAGATGTCGCCACTGATGCTGAGGCACCACGTGAATTTATTATGAGCTACTATTGTTATTTCAGTAGCTAAAACAGTTGAGCACATTTACCAGCCTTTCGATTTGGGGCGTTGCTGGTTAGTCTAGATATTGTCACAGCTTGAGATTCACGTCAGGCAAGTCATCGGAATGTCACGGCAAGAAGGTACTCACTATGTGCGTTGATGAAGCGCCAAAAATGCCGCTACTGTTAGTTTAGACACACTTTCGAATGTCTTTTTCTCGTCGAGATGTTAAACCGGTTGCTTATTCATACATCTTTTTGGAAACAAATGTCCATTTAAGCTTACGTTATTCAATTTGTGGTTGATAATGATCTTGATGTAGATGAATGTCGAGCTCTGTGCGTACGCTGTGTATTATTACGCTTGCAACGCTGTGGTGATACTGTGAGTGGACTGGGGTGTGTCACAGTTCAGCAGCTCCAGACGACACATGCGTTTGCGTAATTTTATTTCTGGACACATATCGGGAGCAAGAGGAAACTTAGTACGCTCTTTCTTCCCCGAAATCGACAAGTGCTACCTTGTTGATTTTCCTCACCAGATATATAACGTGTTTACTTCAGCAGTAAAAATACTTTACTATCAATTAGCACACAGGAAAGCGCTGTTGTGTCCCAGAAAATTCTTTCGGCGATTGATTACAGCATGTGTACACGATTTTTACATCAGCCTCTGCCGTCAATAAGCAAAGGCTAATCGTTCATTATGGACAATGATTGGTTCCGTGTTTCATTGCGCAACAGAAAAAAAGTTTAAGGTATTATTTTTGCACTTCTACATGATTGAGCAAATTGAAACTAATAAAAAGTGAGTTTCACATTTTGGATTAGGTGGTAACCGTGAGAATACGCCGAACAAGGAACCAGTGATATATGTGACCAGACTAAACATATCAGTCATAAAGACACCATAGTTTGGCCGGAGCTGTTTTTGGTTGTTCCTAGCGGTCGGTATTGTGTTCCTCAGCTTATCTGTCACGTATGAACATGCACCATCTCAACTGGATTGACCGCCAGCAAACTGGGTTGGTTACTTGGTGTCTCGCCGACTGTCACAGAATTTTCAAGTGGCACTAGCATTCAGACGCCATCTTCCTGGACATCCACAGCATTTTGTGGTGGATGATCTAGCGGATTCATATCATCGCAATAGCTTTTCTCTATACGGTTTGAGTTTGCGTCTAACGCCCTAGTTCTTACTGTGATTAGCACGTGTCTCTCGGGGATTTCACAAACCGCCGGGCAGTAGAAATGTATGGTGCGCAACTAAGTGTTTTCCGTGAAATTTGTGCAATTCGGGTTCAGGTGGAAGATGAGGTTGTTACAAACTCAAGAACCATGCCGACCCGATGAGTTCGAAGAAGTGAGAATCCACTCGTGGGCTGTCAAATTGTCTTTAACCACTTTCTGAGTAGTATTTCTCCAAGAAAAAGTATACATCGATATTTCGGCTATCATACCAACTGAAAAATGCGGTAGCGTTTTTTTTTTTGAAGCATACTTAGTTAAAGGGCATCAAACAGGAGGGATTCAGTCGAGATTCAGCTGAGCCTCCCATGAAAGTCCAATTAGTGTGTTTTGCAAAAACCACACAAGTTCTGCACGAACGTTCAGGCTTAAGCAGCAGGAAGGACTGAAATGGGTTGATTGTTTGGCAGTGGGAACTATTTAATTCCGGATGGACTTGGTATAAACAACGACAACCATGGAAAATCAATGTTTTTTTCACTAGTGACGAATGCTCCAATCGGTAAAACCAATGCTGCAATCACTATGGTTGAGTGATTCTGCAATCTTACTTGGGCCGAGATGGCACCCTATAGTTTGCCGCTGTTACACAGTGTAGTCCACCTAAACCGAAACCTGGAGAGCGCGTCCAAGTCGCTCATACAAAAAGTGATGACAAGTTCAGGTGAATTCGATTCATTGTGCCAAGACGGATCAACGAAACGTCTGCATTATTGTAAGAGCATAAGAGTGGTTTCTGGAGCCTTTTGAGTTACACAATATCCCGGCAACATTTGGGCAATCAGTTTTTCGAATTGGCAATCGACTGAATGGTGTTTTGGTTTACACAGATGATACCGTGCTTCGAGTCAATGCACTTTGCCGCCCGTCTGTCGTTGGCCATTCCGGGCACGAAATGAGTTCACTTCAGGGGTAGTGTGGAGTAAGGATGGCAAACATGTAAAGTGTGATACCAAAACGCACAGGATTTCAATGCTTTAAGTGACTGGAAAAGTGTGCTAGGAGCATGCATCCGCCCTAAAACGGTTCTCATTTTCGACGCCTACTCATATCTGGATAAGTAGTATGGGATTTTGTCCACTGGTGATCACCTTCAAAACAGGGATGTATGGTCTTCCGGTGGCAATGTATTGTTGCGTCCGATAAGCTTGGATGCGATCACTGCGTGCTTGTGCTACGCAAGACAAATTGGTTGAAAAGAAGCTAAAAACGCCAGCAAATGAATCATTCCTAATCCGCAAGAGATCGTATTCGATATCACCCGAATACTGGTTGTTTGGTGGACAACCATTAGGACCATCATGGCAGGCATTCATACACCGTGATGCAGAGAGCTTCAAGAACGAGACCATAAAAAAATACATCATGGCAGGCATTCATACGCCGTGATACAAAGAGATTCAAGAACGAGACCATAAAAAAATGGAGTTTATCCTAGAAATACTGCACGGTGATACATGGTAACAGCAGCATACTGTCTTACCAAACATCAGAAGGTCTCCGTCAAGCACCAGTCTAACAACTTCGACCTTATGTATAGAAAGAGTGAAAATCCGCGGAAGGAAAAGCCCCTACCGTCAGATTGAGAAACTACGACCAGTTCCGTATCATGACTGACCACGTGAATCTGTCACAAAAATAAGCATAATTACTCACCAGTAATAGAGATGAAACAAGTAGCTTGAATGAATACACGGCAATGCAATACTTTCCAGATGCAAAGAACGTTTGTCTTTTTTGCAGGCCCGTCGTTTGAATCAGGCAATCCAAGTCTCAATCCAGTCCCCTTTTTCCGGAACAATTTCCCCTAGTGGTTTTTCACGGAGACGGACCTAGAGAACAAAATTCTGTAGCAAAAAAACACTGCTTTCGTAAGCAGTCGTAGTTGTGTTGAATTTTTATGGCGCCCATTTTTGTTTTTACCGCTTCTGCCATCAAAGGTTTAACATGGAGTTATGTTCGACCGTTTGGAATGCGTGGGTTCTTGTTCGGTGGACGCAGGTACGTTATTGTTTACTTTTTCAGCCAAATGATACCACCGGCTAGGTTAGAGGTTTATTTCAGGATCCTGCCTGCAGCTATTCAACTTCACGCTGTTTGTGTTCTCTACGTGTGCATGCGTGTGGACCGACAAATTGCATCGGAGAGCAAAGGCAAGTAACGCCTCTCCTAAACGGATGTTTGTTTAACTGCGGTCGTGTGCATTTGAATTGATTTATGGAGTGGAAGAGATGGGCCAGCTTATCTTTGAATGGATCGTCTTCGTCGCTTGTAAATCATCGTCTGACCACGTGAGATGTCATGAAAAAGTATTTGATCGATACAGGCCTATGTGCAAGCTAATCACATTCTGTCGACCAGATTATTCGTGGCCGAATAATCGGGAATTTGGGGATCCGAACCGTCCTGGAGGTCCGTGAGATCAGCACTGTTTCAACCCGACGGTTGCGGTTCCGTGATGAAGCTGAATACTCAATGCCATACAGTCAATCAGCAAACAGGGAGAAGCAAATTTCTGCGGTGAAAATCTTCATTGTTAAAGCATTCATCCAAGCACACTCAGGTTTTCCGTCTAATCACTGTGGTAAACTACAAATCGTTCGCAACTTTCGGGGAATCCAGTTAACTGTCATATCGAGCCGCGCCACACACAATGGGTGAAAGCGCATGCGGTCTGTGCTGAGTTGCACATGAATCCACCCGACCCACTCGGGAAAAAAGAGTAAATAACAAGCCAAAAGGGTGCAGCAGAATATAACACAAAGTAGACGAAACCGAATTCAGATAGCGATGGAGACAACGGGGAACCCGATAATCAAACCTGTGAGGAGGCAATTGCGGTCCTCAGGTTGGAGAGGTGGACACGACTGAACCGTTGATACTCACAACATATGCAAAAAGTTATCTCAGGCTCGCTCTGCACCTGAGACCTACCCTGAGCACACACACACGTGACCAGCTAGTGTTGTTCATCAAATGCATCCCAGAGGCAACTGGACACAAAGAATCGTTTGGAATCACAGAGTTACTAGAGTTTTTGCAGAATTGGCAATAAAACAGGATAAATTTTAGTTTTGGTAACACGAACTATATCAGCAGCGAAGCTATATAACTTTTCAAAAGGAATACATCATCTGTGCATCCTGTAAGCTGAGATTCCGCAGTTTACTGTAGAAAAGAATGTACAGCTTTTTTAAAAAAGGCCTCGTGTGCTTTACAGGTAACTCCGAGGTTTTGGCGTTCCCAGGGGGTAGCCCTCCTCTAATCGATAGTGCAGGAGTTCATTTGTTGTAGAAAAAACGGGTTGTGTCTGGGTTTGATTGTCAAGTCGTAACAGTGAATTAACAACCTCTCAATTGGCCAGATCATTGGAATACGGAATACACGGCACTAGCATACTAGTTCGACTGACGATGAAGGTTGTCGGCACTGCCGTGTCTGCAGTCGCTCGTGTATCTTGTAGAACCATCACGGAAGGCGAAGTAGAGGCCAATAGGACAAAAAAAGATCTTTTGGACAACCCGTCGATAGGCAGCACTGCGCTCCCCAAACAACGCACTCGTGATGTTACCTCGACTGGTTATGAAATGTTTGCAATCAGATTGCACAGCTCAGCAAACAAGTCAAAGTCCATCTTTTCGACTGATTTTGTCAATAAACGTTGCGTTCTTTATGAGCGGAACAGTCAGTAATTGACATCAACCTTGAAAAGTATCGATTCTTTGTTTGGCCGTGGAGATTTGGCTGAGATTGAGATGCCCACTGTAGAATATCCGCTTTTCGTTTCAACCCGCATGATTTCGCAAAATATATGGCTTCATGTGGCGCTGATCTACATGCCTTCTCGAGTATTCACAGTGTTAACCCAAAACTAGACTGTATTTCATGAGGTTTTGGCGCGGTTTTATCTTCTCTTATATTGTAAGTGTACTTTCTTTCACCCGGTCAAACCCTCCCCTTGTCTGAGCCTGCTGTTTTTTTGTGTCTACCTCATAGACTCGATATGTATTTGTAACCCCTCGTGAACTTTGAACCCTTGACATTTTGAACCAATCTGGTTCGACATTTGACCATTTTGTGTTACCGCTTGTTGTGCGCAGGCGTGTGCCGCTAACTAAGATCGATTTGCCGTCTTCTCCGGGCTTTCTTTGGATTTGTAATACTTCATGCAACAATTTAGACGGAAACCCCATAGTATGAGGTTTGTACCCCTTTTTCTTACGTATTTTATACATGTAGTACCACATTTCACTGATAAAGCTCAAGAATCCACAATTTCTGGCTTGCGAATTTGCGCGTCACTCAAGTGGACTTTCCCAAATACGTCAGTAAGAAACAGACCTCGCTGCTAACGTAAACTGGTATTTTGTGACTTAATGCGATACTTGTAATGCTGCTCAGTCCTCTCCGACCGTCCTTTTAGGAGGTCATCAGGCACCCCCCAACCTCCCAACGAAATCACCTACTACCTGAACACTAAATTGCACGCAGCTAGACGAAACAAACTCACTTGAGAAGTGAACTGGTGTTAACGCGATAGTTATATCAATCCTAGTTGAATCCCTCGCAAATGAAAGCAGTTGGCTAGTCGGGTGAAACTGGCTGTTCAAACATAAAAACATAAGACTGATGGAAACTAAGGAACTTGACAAGCCCAAAGATGGTCAAAACGGCTCGTAGGCTTTCAAAAATTTCCCAGCATTCACAGAAGTAGTGGGCTACGGCAAGAAGAATTATAATGCGATGTCTTGAGTGAAACACGAGGCGGTGTCAATTGAAAAATATCATAAGTGAGAACTTCAGCTTGGACTTGTTCTACCTGCTATTGAGCTCTTAGATGATCTGACTGGCTTAGAGGGAAAAACAGCACAACCGGATGGAGACTGGTGTGTGCATTTTTGGCCTGACCGTCATGCACAACCCAATCAAAGCACAGCATCATTTGCATACCAATTTGGTTTTCACGGGAGACCCGTCTGAAGCCCATTTGAATATCTCGTCTATTTTGTTCAGTTGAGAGAGGTGCACCAGGCCGCCTCATGTTTCAGCTAGTATGCTATTCGGGATATCACAATACGTTGTCTAAGCTTGACGCACTACTCATATTGTCGCTGAAAACTCTTCGACAAAGAGTTTCCAAAACACTGTGTGGCTCATTGTTACGAAAGGACGGGGAAGCCTAGCACGAACCTGTGGGCGAGATGCCACGCCTGGCGTATACCAGGATACACACAGGAAACACAAGTGTGTCACGAATCAGGTTTCAGCTGATTAAACTGTTAACAGTAGCTTCCTTTTCAAATGAGTGTAGCTTACCGAAGGTAATTGTCATTCCTTGTCACGGGGAAATTCGATTGTATGCATAACTAACAATGTTGGACAAACTAGTCAGTGTCGCACACGGTTTGATGTGTGCGTTCTATGCATAGTTTCAGTTCGTTGTCTAGCCAGTGTGACCGTCACGTGGCTTAGTGCAAGACAAGGAACGTTACACATATCGCTTTTCAGATAAAACAGAAAGTAGGTCGGGATCACGTTTCCGGATCTCTTTTTAGACCCCCAGTTATCGAACCGAGTAGTATGGTTTCGGTAAAACCCTGACAGATCAGGGTCTTTCATATTTCTCACATTGTTACCTTTAGTGGGTTTGATCACAGTCTGGATTAACGGTTGTTTAGACCAGTTAAACAGGCCGATGCTTGGTAGTCGTGTGAGAATGTGTTGAAATTTACCGAAGATGTCGTCCTGCAAATAGTGGCCAACCTTTTCACGAAGGTTGAGATGCATCGTACAGCTGTTTCATCCATATTGGGAATCATGAACAGCGCCCATCTCACGAAACTCCAGTGAGTATACAACCCCTGGTCTTTCGGTTGGTAGCTTGAACAATTAACCGTTTGGCCATGTATCAGCAGTGTGACTGACTCGCACTTAGATAGGATATGGCGCTGCTCATTCGGGTCGCGGATTCGTAGCTCTCTGAAGGCTCGTGAGATGCGCATTGTTCACGATTCCCGACAAGAATGAAACAGCTTCTCGGCTTTTCAGCACCGCTTGGCTTCACTTACAGACGGAAATCGCCAACTCCATGGTTTAATCGTCGTCCTCCATGATGTTGACTTTTCAGACTTCACAAAACGCAGAGCTGCTCAATACCCCAATCTCACTGTCTGCAGACATGTCCAAAATTCAACCACAATTTTCTTACCTCCACAAAGCTAACGAGGTCTTACTATGAAAGACCGTATCCAATTCTCATAGCCTCATTTACTCTGACGAATTCCCGTTTTTCCAGTAATAGTTTGAGAAATTTTTATCATACTTGGTAAGGTGAAAGAAGTCATTTCTTCGAGACAGGTTACCTAACCGTTATTCTGATTCCAGATTTATACTCGTTTGATCAGAATTCTTGTATTCGGGGCCGCAGTTATGTGGCCAGTAGATACACCTACCCAATTTATTATATGCGTAACTGTCGTCCAGCGCACAGTTTGGTTGTCTTACTCATCTACGCAAACAGCACGCAGTGGCAAATTGGCGAGTCTGGCCACACGCTTTAACAATCATGTCTGATCCGACTGTCATTTGTTTACAGCGCTCCCAGCTTCAGCTGTTCAGTGGAGCCAGGTTAAATCGTCCAGCTGTAGCACCCTTTCGGTGCCTGACTGCCACGCCACCCAAAGGTTGCACGAGGGCTGGGATACTGCCAGGTTGTCCAAGCCTAGACAGAGGAAGTCGAGAGGCATAGGTCGGTTTCGAACCTCGGACCTTCCGGTCGGTAAATTCACCAGGCTAGGAGTTGTTTACTTGCGCTTGTGGTCCAAAACACAAGTCATACTGCGATGAGAGCTGCTGGCGTCGTACTGCACTTTGAATTATATAATTGTTCTGATGAAATGAACTCCATTTGGTCAGCAGATTGTAACTATTGACGGAACGACAGTATAAAGAGCTGTTTGATGCAAGCTATGAGTGCTTTGACCGCCACCGAAATTGAAAATGAGGGTGTGTTGTGTTATGTTTGGCGGGTTCCACGGAAAGATGACTGTGTGGGGTGCCCCTCAGCCGGTGACTGCGACGTCAATCGCGGTTAACCAAAGCCGACCGGGTATAGCATTCTAATAAAATGTGGCTCACTGCCAACAACAAAAGCGGTCTAAATTACCTAACACCAACAGGTGAGTGTGACTGACAGCAAACTCCAGCACAGTTTGCCTCTCCGAAGAACTGAGCCGGCTGAACAGCCTGTGGCTTTCAAGAACCAGCTGGTTATGTTTGTGTGCAAAGTTAATGTACAAACAAGGACAACCAGGTTCTAAACGCATCCAACTACGGATGGTCATTCGTGTTGGTTCTTTCCTACAGCCAGAGCTCTAGAGCCCGAACAGTTTTTTCTACTTATGAGTAGTGCTCACCCGATGATCCTGATATATCTGACGGAGATTGGACTGCTCAGCTTGGTAGTACACATCCAGTAAGATGAATGCAAGCATTTGGGACCAAAATCCCCCCTGGATAAGGAGCCGTAAAACACCACAGGGCTAAATTTGCACTTAAGGACTTTGCGGTTGGAAAGCTTTGTTATCTCCCTACCGTGTCGGGTGGTGCGTTTACGTTGTTTCCAGGCAGAAACAAGCCGGTTTTCTAAAGCGGTTTTCAAATAGGTTAGAAAATTCAAAGCCAAGCATTCGGCATCCCCAGTACTAGCTCTTATCATCCATTTTCTCACAATTTTAGCGGTAAACGGAGCGAACAGGAACGCGGAGTGTCCATAAGTCTAAAATCGAGTTCACCTAAACGTAATACATAACTCAAAAGTTTGCTGAAGACTCATTCAGTTGAAGAAGACAATCACGATGAGGGATTCAACTAGGTTCGGCCGGGTTGCTTATCAAAACCAAATTCGTTTACGGATGAGAGTATAGTTGAAGAGTATAACTGTGTTCCATCGTTACCTTTGTCCTTTCGGTAAAAGATGGTGCAATTATCGTTGACCAGAAATGACAACTTCCGGCGAGATTCTGAACAAGTGCTGTATTTTAAATTTATGCTAACCGCCAGTTTTTCGTAGTAAGTTTTGGAATTCGCTTAGCCCGGATTTATCGCTTCCAACCGAAACTCCAGTGCGGTAAGACAAAATGTGTCTGCGTATCACACCATAATGTTTTTTAAGTCGTGAAACGATTAAGTGCAGTGCACCCGCGTCGACTTCTGTCAAGACGTCAGCACTTGACTGCATTCTACCGGACAGATCCTTTGGGTCAAACGGCTCAACCTGCTGAGGTGGACGGACTGGTGCTCGGTATTGTTCCACGCCACCAGGCATGTACACTAATACAGCCCATTCCACGGAAGTATATTGGCAATAATCGTTCGGCTGTAACACCCGTTCCGTTTCAAGCTTTCATGCCACCCGAAGGAAGCAACAGGTTGAGATACTGCCACGTTGCTCAGGCCTAGGCAGGAGTAGTCGAGGTGCAGACGTTGGGTTCCAGAACTGATTCCACGAAAACCATAAAATGACTGCATACAGAAGGAGGTAACAGAGACAAAAAGTATATGTTCATATTTTGGACATGCGGTGAGTGAAATCACTCCATAGTTTCCGACTGAACTCATAGGAGAATGCTTGACTATCCAATGATTATCCACAGTCTTGCATAAAACACACGTACTTTTACTGTCGAATCTGAACTCGATTCAGTAACTTCATCCGCAAACGGGTCATTATTTAATTTGGTCATCCGTTCGAGAGTAATTTTCGCAGCCCGGTTTATCAGACCTGCCTCTAGATTGAACTTCTACTGCGCAGTACCATACCTGTTGCTTCAGGCTGCTTCAGGAAAGGCAAAACCTCGGATTCATTTATTTCAGCATGAGGCTAGACAGATTTCTGGGAAGATCAACCGGCGTCGACCTCAGGCATAAACTGTGTGTTACAGTTTGTTCCTGGCCTATCCATACTCTCTATACTTTCACACGAAATACACCGACAGTAATCCACAAATATTCTGCAGATGGTCAGCATTACACGTTGGAACTCATTGGATTATTCTTGGACCGTCGCACAAAAGTTTGGTTTTTTCCGAAACAGCATGCGTACAGAATCTCGGGACGGAGGCCAGCAACAAATGTGAACGAGAACTGACCAAATGGTAGTTCATGATATATACGTAATGCACTACTCATAAGGTTGCTGAAAATTCTTCGACAGCCCACGACCGGTTTCACCCTTTCATTTCGGGCTCATCAGGTGGGCGCAGTCCCCGAGTTTCCGTCACCTTTATGTTCTACTTGAACCCAAATTGGGCTGATTTCGATAAATACACTAATTTGCAAATCAATTTGGTTTTTTTTTGCGAGTGACTCACCTGGAACCCAGCTGAATCTCCCGTTTGTGATGCTTTTAGGCAACTGAAACGGAAACTCGGGGACTGCGCCTACCTGATGAGCCCCAAGAAGGGCGAAACCGGTCGTGGGCTGTCGAAGAATTTTCAGCAACCCTCTGAGTAGTGCATTACGTATATACATGTATCGCGATATCTCTAATATCGTAGTAACTGGAACATGAAGCGGCCTGGTGCAGCACATTCAGTTGCCTGAAAACATCAAAAATGGGAGATTCAGCTGGGTTCCAGGTGAGTCTCCCGCAAAAAAACAAAACAAATTGATTTGCAACTTAGTGTATTTCTCGATAGTTCATGATCTTATCTGCTTGGATACATGAGCCAGAAACGGAATAAAAATACAAACAACTCTGGTGCACTGTGCAACGTTCAGTTTGTGCTGCACTTCATATGTCTTAATTTCTCTAAAGTTGGAGTGATGTAACTTCCTGTCCAATAAATGAAATGGCCATTGTAATTTCCACACGGGGCGAGCAGGTGCAAATGAGTATCGCTCCATACCTGTGAAATCGGGTTGTTGATCCACTGCACCACTTGACTGTCAACCAACCTGTCGGCTAGCCTGAACAGGTCGGATAACTATTAGACGAACATGAAAATGATGGCAATCAAAATGTCTTTTGTTTGTGACTGGGTCGTCTTTTTTTCTGAACTTGGATGCACTACATTGGCCTTTTGTCTTGCTCATATTTCTAGGCGTCAGTGAGCTCCTTTAGTTTGAATCAAACTAGAAGTTACGCGCGAAGACGTGCTGGGTCCAATTTTTTGATTTACGGCTACTGGGTCATCTGAAAAAATGCGAATTTACAGATGCCCTGTATCGCCCACTAGCCACGCACTCCGTTTAGATGCCAGGTTATCATGGACTGCGATCCGATTCCATTCTTAGCGACAAATACCATGTGCTAGACTAAAACCGAAGTCCTCCAGGTCTGATTTGATGGCGCCGATAGAGGTTACCAGATGCTCCGAAAAGATGACATCACCCACAGTATGATGAAGGAGCCGGTGCGCGTTTGAACAGCTTTACTCCAGTTCTTCGGATACCATGGCCAAACCACAAGAGCCGTTGCTGATGTACCGTTGGCCTGCCAGAACAGCGTCTCCTAACTTGTCGGGTGTTGTGTCTAGCCTCTGACTTCATGAAAGCCGTCTCAGACACCAGTGACCGAAACCTCGAGTTTTCCGGATAACCCGTTTTGCAACCAGAAGTCAGGGCCGGGGAAATGGCTGCTTTAAAAACACGGACCTCTCTGTATCAGCAGACCTTGTTAACCTAACCTAATGAAGCTGATTACCACAAGGTAACAGGCACTAACAAATGCCTGTTTTGCCAGAACGATGATGAATACAATGGTTAGGTGCACTTGACAAAAGTAGATAGAATGCGAAAAGTGGAATATGTCAAAAAGTGACTTATCGTGTGAGGACAACTGTTGAGAGTTTCTGAATGAGGTTCCGGACGCTGGACGTAAACGTGTCTTCTCAGTAGGATAGCTGCTACACGTGTTCCGTAGTTATCCGTGGAGACTTGTGGAACTTGGTTGACTTCCTATCCTGCGCGCGCGTATGTGTTGGGTCGAGTTGTATGCTTTTATTTATTGTGTGCAGTGTGAAGAGAGGGGTGTCCCTTCGTGTTTGATGATTGCACGAACATGAATACAACTTGATGTGGTTGAAGTTGTAAGCCTGACGTGTGACGCAGGTTGTCGTCGCGTAAACAAAAGTGGATGGGAAGTTGTGGTGTACATGTTGTCGGCTAAGGTTGCAAGTGGGACAGGAATTGTCACATGGTTTGAGTGTTTGTGACGCGTGATCTAGTTAGCGATCACAGCAACCTCACTTCTTTATTTAGGGACTACGTGAGTTTTATAACGGTGGACGTTTCTGTAAGAAGATCAACTTTTTCTTGATCTTCCAAGTTGAGTTGGGAGTTGGAACTCAAGTAAACAAATTTTTGCACTCATTCTGTGGACTCATCATCTGTGTGGACGACTACACATTCAGCCTCCTTTTTTGTGGAGAAATGTCTTTTACCGAAATCTTGTATTTGAAGTTGAGATCCAGTTTTTCGGTAAACCACAGTCGTATTGTTTCTGACTGGGAAATCATCTCCGAAGAATGGGAGATACGACTATTGGTTAGGCCAAACTATAGGACCAGTGTGACCTTAATCAGCTGGCCTCTTAGAAACAATTGTTGGAGTTGATTTCTCGGGTCTTAGAGGCCATATTCTTGGCTACGTTATCGGCGAATCTCAGTAGAGCTTCCAGTGTATCACTAGGACAGATCTGTCTAGCTCTGTTCGTGAATATGTGTAACAAAATTCTTCAAGTCAGAATGACGCGAATCTATCAAGGATCGTATAATGTCCAGTCCTGTAGATTTTCTATATATTTGTAACAAACCCGCCCTTAGTAGTCCGGTTAGATCAACAGCCACGAAATGAAACGAATAGTCTCTTTCGTGCTCAAAAACCAACCGAATGGCAGGATTGGCTAAACTACGGTTTTGCAAAAAAGGATAATAACTTCCAAGATAAAAAAAATTTCACGCACACATCGTCGATATAAATGGTATACGACAAAACCCGTGATTCTGTTGATGGCGCTTGCACAAAAAATGTCACTCACAAGGAGAACAAGCAGATGGTCTACATCAGCTAGTCCAGATTTGTCGTTAAATTATTGTGTTAAATTGGAATTGTGACGTAACGTCGAGTCTTGAAACGCGTGAGTTATGTGACGGTCTGCGAAGTTATATCCGGAATGTCGTGGGTTTGCATTTCCTGAATCGTTTTTAGGATGTGCTATTCTGAGTGTCCAGCTAGACAGTTGCTGTTGGCTTCCAAGCAAGAACCGATCCCATGTGCACAGTAAGGCAAAAATATGGAATATACACACTGTCTACATAATAAATCGATCATCAGCGATAGATTTTGGCTGAAGATAATGAATGATGATTTTTGAATCCTGATGCGCAGTACAGAATAATCGTGCCCGTCATATGACAGTTTGGTTTGAATGTTACCATCACAACCTTGCTTATAGAGTAGGAATGTTTGACAAATTTGTCTAAGTGGCGAACTTTAGATTTGTAAATCTCATTTGGCCGAATTCGGTGCTTCGAACGACCTAGAAGTCCTGAAGAATATACAGCTGCTTTTATTTTCCTCGTATATGCAATCACCCCAAAGTTTATACTTTTGATCATCGGTACACCAAGTTTTATTTTTTACAGATCAAACACTGTCGTGCTATTAAGTAGCAAAAGATCTCTCACAAAAGGGATGTTTGCCTCCAAACAGGAGAATTGACGGGCTTTATACCGGTTCGTCACTGTAAAAGTGCATGAAAAATTTATAAGGTTCTTTGGTGAATCGGTTTATGACCATTTGTTTGGGTCACGTGTCTGATTCTCTCACACTCATCAGCTGATACGGGTTGACCAATAAATGCATCAGGTGCGAGAGTTCTGAGAGTCCGCAACAAATTCAATAACAGACAAGCGAACAATATTTCCCTTTTCAGTTCCGTTGTGATCACTAAACACCTTGAGGACTAGGTAAGAGTGAATGAAACTCCCCAATTTCACGGTTGGACAGCGTGACGACCACACCGGAAAATGAATCGGCCAGACGCCTGTCAGGAATCAGAAGCCCTCTTGAGCCCAGCTGAGAGTCTGGTATCCTGATAGAATTTGTGGATCATTCTGTGAACCTTTTCACAGTCGGTTTGTCCGGGGCGAAGGTGATACAGCACAGAAACCCTCTGGGTCGATATAGTTCTGAGTGAGTAAGTTAGATGGACACGCATCAGGGTCCCAGCTGTTGGCCAACAACTGGTTCAGACATGGTATATCAATGGTCACCTGTTACTTCGATCGTCCGCAAACTCCTGTGAGTCTTGCCGTAAGTGAGGATTTCTCTCATCGGCGTACTCCATCAGTATTGCACTTTAAAAGCTATGGTGAAAAACCTGATGGTAATGCGTTGGAATATTTGTAGCTCGGGTGAGTTTATTGGTTGTTGATCAGGTGGCTGTTGATCTGTTCGCCGAGCTTGGCAATTGGCTTGCAAACGTTTCGTCACCATACGAGGAGACATCATCAGTGCGCAGTTGGGTGCTTCTTCCTTGCCTGCGTGTGTTTATATAGCATTTGAAGACCATCTGTTATCTTCTGACCTGATTGGCTGCTTGGGGTTTAACGATTCTCGTGAATCTATTGATCCGTTTGTGATCTTTGTTGCGTTGTGGTCTGCGTTCCTTTGTGTTGATTGGTTATTCCAAGACCTTCTATTTTTAGTAGTTCGTTCTCTGGCCTTGATTGGCATTGCGTTGTGGTCTGACTTGGTCTCGAGCTTGATTGGTTGCTTGCACCGCCCTATTTTCTCTACTGCAGCGGTCAGTGTCCCTGCGTCCGCCGGTTAATCTGGTGTTTCGGTTGGGTGCCTCCTCCAATCCAACTGATGCTTCCGTTTGAATGGTGCTTTCTTGCTTTTCTTATGAGTTCCTCGTCTAATTACTTTTGCAGCTCGAAGCTCTGTGGTTCAGGTGTTCTCTTACTCTTAGTTGCTGGTAAATGGGATCAATTTCGATATGTTTATTGATAGATCCTTTGTGGAGTACCACGCTTCTATGAATTCGCGTTCTTTCTTCGTTCTTGCTTGACCTAGTATGTGAACGCCGCTCCAGTCGAACTCGTGTCCTTCTTGATCTTTGTGTACGGAGATGAGAGAGAATTGATCGTGTCTTTCAGTGGCGAGCTTGTGTTCATGTATTCTGGTGGAGAGCTTCCTTCCTGTTTGTCCTATATACCGTTTGTCGCAGTCCTTGCATTGGATCCTGTATATGACATTGTTCCTCGTCATTGGATCTAATTTTCCCTTTGGTCTTGAGTGTCTTCCGTAAGGTGTTCGCCGGCTTGTAAGCGACCGTTATATTGTGCTGTCGTAAGAGCCTTGCCGTCATTTCAGCGGTGTTCTTGATGTATGGGAGTGTGATACGTTTGCCTGCATTTTGAGCTGTTGCATCGATCGTAGTTGGCTTCCTAAGTGATCTCCAGATTCGACGACATCAAATTCACAATCGAAGAAGAGAACAACGGAAAACTGGCGTTTCTGGACATCCTCATTACTAGATTACCAAACGGACAGCTACAAACTGAGGTCTACAGAAAGGCGACACATACGGATCAAATCCTCAGCTACCACAGCAACCATCCAAATTGCCACAAACGAAGCTGCATTCAGACACTTTTCAAGCGGATCGAGACACACTGCAGCACAACAGAATCAAAGATCAAAGAAGAAAAACGCCTGTACAAATTATTTCAGAAAAATGGATACCCGAGGAATTTCATCTGGAGATCACTTAGGAAGCCAACTACGATCGATGCAACAGCTCAAAATGCAGGCAAACGTATCACACTCCCATACATCAAGAACACCGCTGAAATGACGGCAAGGCTCTTACGACAGCACAATATAACGGTCGCTTACAAGCCGGCGAACACCTTACGGAAGACACTCTCAAGACCAAAGGGAAAATTAGATCCAATGACGAGGAACAATGTCATATACAGGATCCAATGCAAGGACTGCGACAAACGGTATATAGGACAAACAGGAAGGAAGCTCTCCACCAGAATACATGAACACAAGCTCGCCACTGAAAGACACGATCAATTCTCTCTCATCTCCGTACACAAAGATCAAGAAGGACACGAGTTCGACTGGAGCGGCGTTCACATACTAGGTCAAGCAAGAACGAAGAAAGAACGCGAATTCATAGAAGCGTGGTACTCCACTAAAGGATCTATCAATAAACATATCGAAATTGATCCCATTTACCAGCAACTAAGAGTAAGAGAACACCTGAACCACAGAGCTTCGAGCTGCAAAAGTAATTAGACGAGGAACTCATAAGAAAAGCAAGAAAGCACCATTCAAACGGAAGCATCAGTTGGATTGGAGGCACCCAACCGAAACACCAGATTAACCGGCGGACGCAGGGACACTGACCGCTGCAGTAGAGAAAATAGGGCGGTGCAAGCAACCAATCAAGCTCGAGACCAAGTCAGACCACAACGCAATGCCAATCAAGGCCAGAGAACGAACTACTAAAAATAGAAGGTCTTGGAATAACCAATCAACACAAAGGAACGCAGACCACAACGCAACAAAGATCACAAACGGATCAATAGATTCACGAGAATCGTTAAACCCCAAGCAGCCAATCAGGTCAGAAGATAACAGATGGTCTTCAAATGCTATATAAACGCACGCAGGCAAGGAAGAAG
This sequence comes from Clonorchis sinensis, assembly GCA_003604175.2. Taxonomy (NCBI): domain Eukaryota; kingdom Metazoa; phylum Platyhelminthes; class Trematoda; order Opisthorchiida; family Opisthorchiidae; genus Clonorchis; species Clonorchis sinensis. Next base: position 12,631,988 of record CM030374.1, read on the forward strand.
CACCCACCCAACTGCGCACTGATGATGTCTCCTCGTATGGTGACGAAACGTTTGCAAGCCAATTGCCAAGCTCGGCGAACAGATCAACAGCCACCTGATCAACAACCAATAACCTGATGGTATTCCAAGCTCTTGCAAGCTCTTTCAGGTATGCAGATAATCGGCTCAGATATATCAAACGTCCGGCACGGAAATTCTAGCCTTCTTGTTTCGAAGTATCCAGGGATTCAGCGCTGCGGTCCTTCTAACACACGAGTTTCCAAACGTCAGGTGGTCCTATAAAGTTACTTAGGATACTACTCATAAGGTTGCTGAAAATTCTTCGACCTTATGAGTAGTGCTTTACGAATATACATGTATCGCGATATCTCGATTATCGTAGCATGAGGCGGCCTGGTGCAGCACATTCAGTTGCCTGGAAACATCACAAAAGGGGGAGATTCATCGGGGTTCCAGGTGAGTCTCTCGCAAAACCAAATTTGTTTGCAAATGAGTGTATTTCGTTAATCAGGACAGCTCAGAACTAATTTCAGTTTGGTTAACCACAGACGAAACTTCCCGAGACATGAATTATGGCCATTCTTATCAAATGTTTCACACAGCAGACCTTGTTTTGCGCCAGATTCTGTTGTTAGGGACCTAACCGAGCCACTCGGTCCGGTAGGTTATGATCACAGACCGGGGAACGAAAGTTAGCAAGCTCTCAGACTTGTCCACTGTAGATTTTCCGTGGCAGTTTATCGTCCCGATGGAAAGGCAGCACCATTCCCTCCATATATATATATATATATATATATGCTCAACTGGTTTTTGCGCCCTTGATCAAGGCAATGAAATAGTGTGCTGACATCTGGGACTCATGTCATCGGCTCCCTTGGATTTTTCAACAATCGGCTGGCAACGTAAGTAAGGTCTTTACACCATTACCTAAACGTCCAACCGGACCATTTCGATTGTCCGATGCAGGCTGGTGGAAAGTGGTAAAAAGCTTTAATGGTGATTTTAATTAATGGAGCCATATTCAGAGTTCGTCCAGAAAGAACCAAAGTGTACGAACTCACGGATCGTGAAACGTTTCGAACCGAATAAGTCAGCGTCCAACCATCCGCGGCGAATTACTGTAAACCACTGACAAATTGAACAGATCTCACTCGGGAGGACTAAAAAAGAGGAGATATGTAGTTGTAACCTTTAAAATAACGTTAGCCAATGACAAGCGCTTTCAAATTCAAATGAAAGGCTTTGTTCAGTTCACACTAGCTGAAAAACAAATTCTTTGGCTGTATCAAAAACAAAAAACACCGGCGGGACAGCTTTTGTTCCTGAGGTCAACACTGTGAAATCACTTGGTCACATCCTAAAATGTTTTTGTCATGTCAACTGAAGTGTTTTTTCTCACCTGCGAGTGTAGATCACATTGGTTATCTTCTCTGTTTGTTTTGACTTGCAAACCACACACCCAGAGTAGAAAAGCAACAAAATGAAGGTATCGGTTAAATTTCAAATATTTTCAAAGCGGAAGTGCCGTATTTCAGTGTGGATTTGGTGTAACTGAACTGAGAAGTTCAAGGGCACGTAGCGCCCATGGGGATGGACTTCAACAGCCAGTCTCCTGCCTGCCGGTCAAGAGCCCCGCCAAATGAACTACACAGGACTCTAGGTCATCCCGATTTACATAATATATTTGAAAATCCACGATTCATTTGACCAATGAGGATATTTATATGGCCTGGCAACAATCCAATGCGCTCTGCTTGAAACGAATTTCGAATCGTCATTGCAGAAGTACTAAATGTTGTTCCGAACTATGAGCTTGTTCTTGTCTGTTGCGAAGGAACACTTTTGAAACGACAGATGGCCTTATGTAGAGTACTCAACTGAAGAAGGACATCATGAACGAAATTCAGTGCTGTCTCCCGTTAAAACCAAGTTAAAGTGTAAATGGAGAGCTGCGTTTAATTTGGATTCAAATATGACATAAAGACGATGGAAAACGCATCCGCCTGATGAGCCCCCAGAGAGAGAGTCGAAAGCGTTCGTGAGCTGCCGAAGCGTTTTCAGCAACCTTATAAGTAGCGTTTTACGTCTAAACAATTGCTAATTACTTTCTAACTTTTGATACTCTCCTGTAACGCACAAAATTGCTGAGAACTGAGAAGTCCCATAGCCAGGATTTTCTTTGAGTAAAACTTCACTGAGCGGGATAAGCTTTCACAAAAAAACTATGCTGAATATTGTAAAACTGTAGAGTAGAAAAAGTGAGGCCCAAATATCGACCCGAACACGGGATTTTAGGACCTGCTCATTGTAATTAGAAGAAGCCGTATGTGAGAAACCATGGTAACACTTGTTGGAAAGAACGTTTAGCGAAACAGTAGTGTTGAACTAAGAAGGAGAAACTCTTTTTCAAAAGTTGAAACCTTCTTAGTGCTCAGATTGAGATTGAGGGTGAGTTGGATCAGCCCCGACCGAGAGAGAATTGCCTAACTTACCAAGTTCACTTTGTGAAGTTTTTTTATCAACATATTTCAACATATTTCCACAAAATGACATCACCTAAAATATGCCTTTTCCATGTTATCCTTTCTCCTACAAAGTGTTCCTCTCTGGGAAACAGTCTCTACAACGAGATATTCTCTAAAGGACGGTCTCCTTAAGAAGTTTGCCCACAGTTACCCATAACACAATGTCTATAAGGCTCACGATCTATTCACATGTAGTTACCTGATCACAGGTATCCATGATGAGTTGTTTGAGGACAGAGCCACTTAGGAAAACTACATCGAATGCGACGTGATTTAGATATCTTGATAAACCTCAAAGTTGTCTACCTGTGATAATAATATTACGTGGAACACAGTGGCTAAAATGCTCAATTTTTACTCGTAAGAATATGTTTTCAGAAAACTTGTCCCGTTGTCTGTGGAAGTAGACAAGGGTGGAGAACTAGGCCGCTAAACTCAATCGATCAGATCATGAGCACCGGCAAGTCAGAATACATTTACTCCGCATTGTTTGTGATAACAAGATGTAGTATAATATGTCCGCACTCTGAAAATTACAGACAACTGTTACCACCATACGTTTTACATATAGTAAGTAAAACCTGAAGGACTGGAAGCCAGGTGCCAAAAAAATTCAATTGGGAAAAAAAATCTCACACGATTGCACATTTGTCCTCGGTCCTTTCTACAGTCACTGTATCTTCATAAGGCAGAACTGTGGTAGCTCAAAATACCGCTTAGCAATAAGACATCTAAAACAAGCACTGTTTTGTAACCGATTCGATAGATTGACAACGCTGGAAGCCCGCGAAAAATCCGTTAACGTCCTGAAGTTTTTTTCAGTTCGAATCCTCTTCTCGGTTGGTTGGACTAGCCTTTGCTTGCTCCCAGTCCGACCGATGTGCTGCAGAGGTCAATTCCAGGAGATGATAAGTTTTTGGGCACAAGAAGGTCCGTAAACAGGATAGAAGAGGCAAGCAGGCAAGATGGCTCGTGCATTCAGAAGTTCGCTCCGGACAGTCACAGTTGATTCGAACACAGAACTGAACTGGAATTCATGGAACGGTGGACTGTATACGAATGCAGTTAAAAGTGAAAATGTGTGTGCCGTAGTACAATCCGCATAAGATAACGCCTAACCGAAAAGTGACCAATCGACCAAATGGTGTTTACACGGCATATTCCGGGTCACCAAATTGACGCTATTACTGTAAGCAAACCGTAACAGAACGGATCAACCGATCAAGTGGTCATGACAGAAGCTCCGGGTTTTGGTTGTGTTTCAGCCAACAAAAAAAAAGACGAAACCTTTGCCCTATTTCAGTCCAGCGCCATTCAACCGTGAGTTTTGCTCAGAACTGAGCTATTCTGGTGACACTGTCCCCTTCTTCGAGAAACTAGGGGGCAAATCATGTCATTCGGATGGTAGTACTGTTTATGTACTGACAGTCTCAACAAGGTTTTTGACGCCCTGACCATCTCTGTTCAGACGCGCTCCAACTTGACCGAATGGGTCTTAGTAGTACTAACCATAATACACACTAATCAGGAAAAAAGTATGAAATATCAGGTGACACCGTTCCAGTATCATGTGCGCAATCTGACGACAAAATCGATGCAGAGATCTCCGGTGTATGAAATTTTGTATGTTTATACAAACCAATTCGTTTGGTAAGCAGAGAGCGAATTCATCAGGAGATCAGCAATAATTCGATTCGGCCGGTAAGAATAATTGTGAATAATTTTATTGCCGAATTCGATCCGCATAAAGCACGTATAGATAAATCCCTGTCGCGATACTACTTACAAGTTTGATGAAGATCTCTCGAGAGCCCGCTGCTTTTTCTTCCCTCGAGGTAGGAGAAATTTTAGTTTCCGTTGGAAAAACCAAATCAAACACAAACGAAGGAGGACATTTCGACAGATACACGCATTTGCAAATCAATTTGGTTTTCACGGAAGGCTCAGGTGAATCTCTCGTGTATGATATTCTTCAACTGAGTTTGCTGCACGCAGGCCACCTCGTGGTTCATTTGGTACGATTTTCGAGATATCGCAGTATATCTCCATAAAGGATACTACTCACAAGGTTGCTGAAAACTCTTCACACATTCAGTTGAAGAACATCACAAAAGAGAAATTCACTTGAGTCTCCCGTGAAAACCAAACTGATTTGCAAATGAGGGTATTTGCCGAACTCAGTTCAATTTGGGTTCAAGTAGAACATAAGGTTGAAGGAAACTAGGGGACTGCGCCCACCTGATGAGCCCGAAGCGGAAGGGCGAAACCGGTCGCGGGCTGTCGAAGAGTTTTCAGCAACCTTGTGAGTAGTTTGCTTTATGAAAGCAGGGCATTTGCTTAAAAAACACAGTAATGGGACCTGACTGATACTCACACGAAACTCAGAAAGGTGTTATTCTCCAAACGTCGCTCCATATTTCATTCCAGCTACTATTGAGTCGAATACCGAAAAAGGCTCCTAATTCGGTAATCAACTACACCTAGTTTGCTAAGTGAGTAAGACTGATTCATGGCGAGGATAAAGCCCTTGAAAGGATTACCTGTAGTCATGTCTTTGCTACATTGGTTTCACCATTATACACAGTACAAGTAAGTGGGACAGATACACGTATTTAGTCATTAACATGTACCCTTACCCAGCGTATTAACTAATAAAAACGCCTGAAAAATCTGTAAAGATCCCTTGCCATCGTCGCGTTACCTTGTGAAGCAAAACAGCCTGCCTGTAGAATAACACATAGCCAGGTAATGGAGTCATACACTTGTCGAGCGAGTGATCGGTCAGGTTAAACCATCACGCAGTTAGACCTGGCCCGAAACCCGGTGTGTACAGACCGATGGTTTTCTTGTTCAACTTATCGTTCAGCTAAGGCTGGTCTTGCCCTGCTGTCGACTGGTTCATTGAGTGACTATCCCACGCTTGTCATTCTCCTGTTCGTATCCGTCACTCAACAGACCACGATTACCCGGTGTGTGGTCCGAGAGGTGCATTTAAGTTTTCAATTGTGGAGGTCGTTGTATTTGTCCACGAGGCAGCTGGTTCGAACACCCGACATGAAAAATTTCTGTGGCTGTGATTCGAACACATGAGGTTATGAACCCATCGTAATAAGACCACCCCCAAAAAATCATGATGAATACTGCACACATATCGAAAAGAATAATATTTTCAATCATTATCTTGCTTCATTCCATTACCCTGCATTTTGGCGCGGCCGAAAAAATGCATTATTCATGAATTTTTGCCTTTTCGCGCTTGGAGAACGCACTTGCTTTTCGAGAGGCGCAGCCTAACACCCACACATCCCGATAGAAAGTGGAACGATCGCCTTCCCTCGAAAGCCTTGACTGCCCACTAGCATAAATCATTGTCAGAAACTGAACAATCCTCAAATATCGGTTTGTTTTCTTCAGTTATTCGCTGAACATTTGTCATTGCAAAGTGTAGAAATCCTGTTCCCACCCACTTATGTGTTTCAAAAGTTGTATAAATTATCCCAGCCCACGCAGCCTACCCACCAAATTTACGAAGATATCCTGGGCAAAACACGGCCAAATCAGCGGTTGCTTGTGTGCTCCGATCTGGTCAGGTGGCAAGGAAAAATGCAGCATCGTTGATGAGGATGATTGCACCTGGACATATTCATCCATGTTCTGGTGGAACTCCTCTGAAAAAAAATACAAATTTGCCTGGTTATAGCCTGCTTGGACACCCAAAGCCTATCAGTAATGTTAAACCGACAGTTGCATGTTGAGAAACCGGTAGAACCAAAAGCCTGGAGTTCAACGTTTTAAGTCGACGGCGAGGCATCTTGAAATTCGCCGATGAATGTTGATGTTACATCTTAAGTCAGTCGAACGAGGTTTACGCGTCCGACTGCTCGTTCAGGGTTGTGTAATGATGAGAAAATGGTTGCAAAACTGCAATCATTTGGTTACAAATTCATGCGCCACAAGATTCTAACCGTTTGGTTTATATGTGAATCTATTAACGAAAACGGGTTTCACCAGGTCCATCATCATATTATGGGGAGACATTTCACGTTATCTTGTCAAGTCTCTAGATGTTCCAAGGGCACAAATTATTCCTTCAATTTTCTCCACCTTGGCAGACGGTCAATTTTTCCTTCCACAGGTTATTAACCTAAAGCACCCAAAGCAGCAAAATTCTTGTTTTTCGTGAACAGGTGGTTTAAAATTCAAAACAATGGAGTGACGTCTGCAGCAGTTACTAATGGGAAAAAAGCTGGGACCAGTTTCTCACCCTAACAGTCAGAATTTCGGTTTGACGTCCTCCCGACTTATTTGTTTATGAACATTCTGTGTTTCAAGGACACAGGTTTTATTCAAGAACTAACAGAAGGAACCCTACCCGACGTTCTTGTGGGTCACCCTGGAAGACCGTGCACGATTTGCTCATTCTGGTATCAACTAATAGCTGTGACGCCTACGAGAAGGTTGCCGGTGGAATTAGGAGTTTTGAAAATTTCAGTAGAGTCTGCATCCTTTAAGTGAATTCTTTTTATGTCTGAAAAGCTGAGAAGCACTGCAAAACTATTTAGCCCTAATGAGAATTCTCAGCGAGTTCAGAGAACCGACTAACTAGAATCTGATCAACACCTATTAAATGGTTGTCGAAGAGGTTTCACTAATCTCATGAACAGTGTGTTCTATCTTGATAACAATGAAATCACTTAGCGAAATACACTCAATTCAAACAAACTTGGTTTTGGCTCACCTGGAACCCAGCTGAATCTCTCGTTTGTGAGTTTGGTGCCAGGCAACTGAATGTGCTGCACGAGTCCCCTCATGTTTCGGTTGTCACAATAATCCAGATATCGCGATACATGTATATTCGTTTGCAAATGAGTGCATTCCGCTAAGTTTCAAGTAGAACATAAAATTGATGGAAACTCGGGGACTGCGCCTACCTGATGAGCCCCAAGAAGGGCGAAACCGGTCGTGAGCCCCCGAAGAATTTTCAGCAATCTTATGAGTAGTGCACTAAGAATATAAATGAACGCACTTCTTTTGAAAACCCGTAACAAACAAAGAAGCTTGGCTAATTCATTCCCACCGCATTACGTGAGTCTTCCTTCATAGTGGATAGCTTTGTTCCATGGTCCATTCAAAGTTGCGGACTTTTCAGTTTACTGAGCATTGCTCAACGCAATCACGTGACATTGTTTTTCTGGACAGTCTTGCCTGGTTGCAGTGTATAGATCGTTAAACATAACGTCCCTGAGATTTCTCCATTTACAATGGATTGGTCTGCATCATTGAATAATTGCTCAGCTGTCACACTCTTTTGCTACATAGCTGCACTGCCACCCAAGAGAAGCACGAGGCCAGAAATACCATCAGTTTGCCCAAGCGTAAGTTAAAGTAGATGAGATTTAGGGGCTCAGTTCGAACCGTGAATCTTCCGGTGAGGAAATTCCCACTTTAGCCACAGATATCTCAAGCTCAAAGACGTATCATTGGATTTTTACCCAACCGCATCTGCACGCATCACTCCCAAACTGAAAACTCTTTGAGGCGTAAATTTCTGCAGGATATCTACAACCGCTCATGTGGAAATGTTTGAAAAAAAACTGGATTGCGAAGATTTAAACTTCTTTACGGCTTGGCTGAATAATTATCATTGTCAACTAACCAAAATCCAGTCATAGGAGTATCGTAGCCAGCTGCTGGGTCCGATGAATACTCAGCTAAAATTAAGTGACCCAACAAATAAACACAATTGCACGTCGATTTGGTCTTCACGGAAGATGCACCTGAATTCCAGCTAAACCTCTCGTTAATGACAATCTTCGATTAAATGTGCTGCAAAAAGGCCACCTGACGTTTCATTTGGTACGATATTCGGTACACCGCAGTATGTTTTCATGAAGAAAACTACTCATTGGGTTGCTGAAAACTATGCTGAAAGAAACTCTAAAAAGACGAAACCAGTATGGGTTGTCGAAGAGTTTCAGGCAACCTCATGAGTAGTTTTCTTCATGAAAATAGTGACATGCAACGGCAGTTAAAGTGACTAAAACTACCAACCGAGCTGGTGAATCAATTTCCGTCTGTTTCATCCTTAGAAATAGCCTGAAAAATTAAAAAAAAACATGGCCGACTAGTCCCAGTAAGAAAAAAAGCCTTATATTGCTGAAATTTCCGGGAGAATCAATCTCTTCGTTCCTACTACTGGATTCCATGTGGAAATCAAGGGCACCTAAAGCGATGTGGCCGAACTATTCAGCAGTCAACTGAACAGGTTGGAGATGGGCTGAATAGAGTTCGGCCTCGCAAAAAACGTTGCATTGGTTTCTAATGTATTCACACCGCTCGCAGTGGTCTGAGGTCTCCAGTCTTCTAATGCAATTGTGTACACAGCTTGGGAGGGCCATTGGTCCCATGTAATTTCCATTCGTTTGTTTCGAAACTTGTCGCAGTGAGGTGAGAGGCACTACTAGTGTAACGGTGGATACTACTGATGAGGCATGCGAGTAGTATGTGTTCTCGTAAATCTGCTTCGCGTCTCTTGAAAAGTGAGATCTGTTACGGAATTGGCGGAGTCGCTTTGTAGCATTTGCCTGCATTTGAGTAACAGTCAATGAATATCCAGAAAAGTTCAGGAAGGCGCGTTCAAGGAGAGGTGGATATTCAGTTTTGTAAACGAGATGCATATGAGAGCTTTGCTCCCCTGTTCAATAGTCTGTAACTGTTAAGTTGGTGTTCTCAAATAGACAACTCCGCAGCGAACGCCTTCTTCCTTTCACTAGGACCAATGTTTGGTGTATTTGATGCTGCCGTTCAACAAGCATGGAGAGATTCTGAATACAACAACGAAGTCTGTTTCAACAAATTTTCTGCGCAACATACATCTGTTTTACAATCTTACATACATTTGAACACCGTGATGTGACCGAAGTGGCTGAAGAATGAGTGGATGTAAGTCCTGTTTTAGTGAGTGTCAGTCACCCACAACCCAGCCATATGGCTTCCAACTACTGAGAATGCCATCGCGGGTTTGAATCTCACCAGTGAACACGACGTTATAGTCCAATAAGTTTCGGCTTTTGTGGATAACCGATGAATATGCTAAAATGCCATAATTTTGTGATGGGCTTGATTAGCTGGTCATCCAAAAACCTAATTCTTAGGTTTGGTCAGATGGACGTCTGCAATGACTGTTCCCCGTTCACAGAGAGCAAAACTTGCAGTCAGCGTTCTAGTAGTGGACCAAGCGAAAGGTCGACACCAGTCAAAAGCAAGAATTTGATACGTTGATGAAACACTGCATAAAAAACAGCTACATCAAACTCCTCATCACACAGGTGTCACGATCATCAAGCAGATAGGCTTCAGCTAGTATGCCCCATAGGTCAGATGTCCCCAACGCCATTCGAACACTCTCATTAATTCATGAAGCTGGCACACACTTGTGCATAAGTAGTACACTGGAAAGGACTAAAAGTCCAATTATTCTACAAAAGCACTCTTTTTTGCATCCGAATAAATCGGATTTTGGTAGATAGGAAAATCGGTGTTCAATTAACAGGGCAAATACACCAAGCCCGATTCTCAGGTGAAGACCTGACAAAATGGAATAAGCGCAATGTTGGTTATGTTATCTTTGTGCGTACACTTTGGCGGAAGCATCAGTTCCAAGTAGCTGATGCACACATACTCCAACATGGTCATGTGCGGAGCGCCTGAGTCTCAAGGAGTAAGAATATGACTTGCATAAGACCTGAGTTAGTCAAACCGATGAGAAGGATCTTGTTTCCCTGTGGAGAGCACTGTAGCCAAGGCGTTACTTCGGAGAATGGCTCCCATCAACTCATGTGCCCGTTGACACAGTCATCACCGAACAACCAATTACACAACTCAAGTCTGTCAAGTGTTGCACCCCACAGGTGGAACAGAGACTGTGACTTTTCAGTAGTGTTGTAAGTAGTATGAATACGAATAAAGTTTTATTGAGAAACGTAACCACACAGTTTAGTTAGATAACTTTAAGATGAAAGCTAGATTTTATAGGAAGGGCAGGAGTTGCCAATCACAGATAGATTGTGAAAAACAGATTAATTAACGCAGTCGATTTAGTTGTCTGACGGATGTGGCAGTTACGGCGGAGGGGTTAATAAACCATAATGAATTCTCACTGGATCGGACCACATTCCTGTAAAAGCAACCTGGCAAAGGAAATGCGTCATTTGGTTTATACCAGATGCAAAAAACGTTAGTTGGTTTTCAATTACAAAATATTTCTGAAAACGAGTGAAGGTTTTAAGTATTTTCCACAAGCATTAACAGAAATATAATGAAAAATGATTGTTCATCCTTCCTGCAGTTGTTCAGCTTTCGAATGCTTGGTTAATTCTTCTAAAATGACGCTTTTAGTGAGCAAGAGTTGCGCACATGTGTGGATGGTAGGATGCCTTTTTCCAGGCAAACTTTAAGTTAAATCGTCCAGACGGTCGCTTCACTTCTGCTGTCCATCAACTTTCGAATAGTTCTTGCCTTCTAAATGTCATTTCCTTACGCTTCTTATATCGATACCATGACTGCCCTTCATATGCCTCACCACACACCGATCACTCTTAGCCGGTCAACACAATTTGGATGGGAAAAAGGGGGCAAAACTCGCAAAAACATCAAAGAAATAGCATATTCAATTCCAATCGGTATGTTTCCACGTTCCGGTGACTGGATCATTCCTTTAAAATGGCTAAAGTAGTGTTGACCAGAGTAGGCCCACGTTTACGTCCTGTCTAGATTTGTGATATTACAAGAAATAGAGGTCGATGTTTCGCAACACTCTTGGAAACGCACCAATATATCGATCACTGCAACCCAAACTAACTCACAAGAACTTCAGCCGGGCACTTAACCCTCATTTATTGTGCCCATCGAAATGGATACTTCTGGCTGTTTCTTCGTCTACCTAGGAATGTGACCAGTCCGGTAGTATGCTCACTTGATCTGAATAAGATTCTGCGTCAGAAAAGGGAAACTGCCCACAAACAGATGTACAGGATGATGCCGGAATCTGTCAAAACGATAAACTTTCGATTTGTTCTAAACTTTATATGATGGTAATCACTTTTCAAGGACGTCACCAGGTGGCTGTGAGAATAACCTTTAGGGGAACGTATTTAAAATAGCTGATAGCACAAACTTTTACGATAAACCGAATGCACCCTGTATGTGCAACATAGATGAACGGCGGCTTGTGGGAGAAAAGGGTTAAACAGACTCGTGCAAGCTCACGTGGAGAAATGTGGTCCCCCTGTTCAAGCCAGTGTTGACACATGATAAACGACCTGTTTTGCCCTTTTATTCGGATGTACCCACTCAGTAGTAAGAACCCTCGGCATGGGTCACCCATGATGAGAGAAAAACTTGACTATCTTAGGTTACAAACGCTGTTATTATATTTCAGATGGCGCCCAGGCCTTCTTACTGTATCCGAGCTTACTTGCTTAGGAGTTTTCTTGACAAAGAGGAGGCTTTTTATGATATGTTAACATTTCTTTCACCGTTTTCACCTGCGAACATAAACCGTGTAAATATACAAGACAGAAAATAATGAGCGTAAGTGACTGTGTAAACGAATGCACAAAGCACACAACACAATTCCATGTCAAAACCCCTCGCACAGTGCGCCGGTCGGAAACTTCTTGAGTGATATTGCCTCGGTAACTTCTAGCAACTTGAGCCTCACCGTCGGCACCGTGAGAATTTGAAGCACGTTGTGGGGTCAGTGATGACCGACTTCAAAGTTCTTGACGATCGAGGTTGGTCCAGACGCTGGAGATAGTAGCGTGGACTTCTCTCGTCACTGTGTGCTACTGCAAATTTGTGTGAGCTGGCGAATCAACTTGCTGTTATCGGGAGACTAAAATGACTAAAAAACGGTTTATGAGGGTCCCCAACTAAATATAAATACTCGGGTTTCATTTGAGATGTTTGAGATTTCGTAGTATGCCAACTGGACGGAAACTAATCTCACTGGTTAGGCAAAGTCCCCAAATCTCCGTCAGTCTTATTCTCCAGCTGAACACGCAATCGACAAAGTGAACTCATTGGACAAAACTAAGGTAGTGTTTGCTGGACGTCCACCTTTTTCATTTGTGTTATTCTGTACAAAGACAGCCTCAAGTTTCAGCTGAAGGAGAAACTTCAACTGGTTCCTCAGCTTCTGTTCAAATCAACTCACGGCTCGTTCACCAATCTGAACTGTGCTGCGAATCTACAAGGATTTTTATTCGCCATAATTGGGACTTTCAAATATCTACGCATGAGTGATCATTTTTCGCCAAAATATAGGTTGGTTTAGCTATGTTTCCGTTGCCCTTGGACATTCTTGGTAAGATCATAGTCGTGACAAAATGACTGTTATTCTTGTCTAAATGTACGTCGGCGAGACCGCCAAAGAGTGATGACTTAGACAAAGCGCATAATTAGACAAAATTTATGTATTGTCTAGACAGAAACTTCGGCAGAAGATGACCGGCAATGGCCCCTCTAAAATGTACCTACTGTTAAGTTATTCGCAAAATGGCAAGGCACCCGGGGGTTCCAATCAGGTCCGTAAAATTAACTCCTAGTCCTTGAACAACATCACACACTAACCCCAATCAACGGCATAACCCGCTAACCGGGACAGGAACAGATAAATCCACTAATGTGATCTAACTTTCATGTGATTTGAACTACAAGAAAGTTAAACAATTCTGACGTGATTACTGTTCACAGGGTTAGTGCTAAAGTCTATTGATCAGGATATGGATGAGCCCGTGTTTTCATAGTACATGTAAACAGTATGACCACCAACCCGATATATTTTCAACCGCAGTCCACTTTAAACACGTGATTTTCGTTCGTGTCGTTGTTAAAATCAAGTAAGACAGACTAAACTATGATGCACGATCAGTGGGTTGAAAGAAACTGATAATATCCGAACGATAAGCTTGACGACTAACGCCCAGTATATGAAGTAATCATTCGAATGGACTCTTTTGTCTATGAGAGCACATTTGTTTTACAATGCTGCAAGAAAATACGTATATGGCAGCAATTACTGACCGACAGATACATGGAGACCTAGATATACTGTAACTGAAACAGTCCCAAGAGCCAAGTGTCCACACTGCCGTGGTGACTGTGCCGCAGTACTGCAATGACCTGGCGGGTCATTCTGGCCATGAATTCGATCACCAAGGTCTACCCATGCGAAGAAAGAAAGAATGGAGTTATACTGTTCATTGCAACAGTATCTTGAGGACAGCAGGCGATCAGCAGTTAATTTAAGCATCAACATTAAATTGTTTCGAAGATTGAGGGGTTAAAAAGCCCGAAGCGGACCAGTCCAAGCAATCACACGATTTAGGCTGTCAGGTCGGTGGGTTCGGCCAAACAGGAGAATCAACTGCCTGATTATGGTTCGTACGGGCAAGTCCAAGACCTAGGATTAGACTAGAGGCGCCGAAGCTCCGAAAACTGTAATAGTCAGTAACTTCAAATTAAAAAGTGTGCAACTTTGAATAGTAATGTGAAATGCGTGAATCACTCTTAACAGGGATAGAAACAGCATACCCGAAGGACACACGGTCCTTGTAGCCAAGTAGGTGAAAGACCATCATAGTCGCCTAGCTGTGATCAGCGAAGCTATGTTACACAATCAAGAAAGATGTATCCTACAGGTGTGGAACTTCACAGGATGATGACGGAGGACATGGAGTCGGACTTTTAATGACTGGTCACATGAATGGAGAAAATGTCAGCTGAACTGAATGACATTGAGGTGGGTATAATGGATATACGGCCCCGGCGGTCAGGAGAATTTTTCGCCACTTTTATCAATATGTACTGCCACAGGTCCTACCCGGAGAATGACCAATACGATTTCTACAAGCCACTGCCTACGGTCACCACATCCAATCGTTCAACCGACTACCTCTCATTCATGATGGGAGGACATCCGTATCTTTTCAGAGGTACCCAAGATGTGGAAGTGGGTATTCGGATTATTTCACTGTCTGACAAGTGACCTCGAGGGAAACCTCGTAACAAAAGCGGTGTGTGGCACCGGTTGCAACACGGATTGTGCATCAGTGTGATCCTAAACAGGTTTGCTCATTGTGGTTATTGTTAGCCAGTCTCGATGTGAAGAAAGCTGCTGGATCAGTCCTCAATCGCGTAAAGCTTCACTCACAAGCTGACCACCTGAAGAGTGCTGGGCGAAAAATCAACCACATCAAACCGGCTGCGAGTGAGAACACTGGATACAAAAGGCCTTATGGCTGATCGTATGAAAATAAAACATTTATACCCTACCAGATCGATGAGAAAAACACGGTTTTTATCAAGATGCTTCATAAACCGTCAGATGAAAAAGCGTAAGATGATCTTTTCGACGCGATGACCAAACTTACAAACCATTGACGCCGACCGAAGAGAAGGACGTTCACCTGTACGATGATTGACCGTGTCACGAGGAATTCTGAAAGAAATCTGTAAACCGAAAATGCGATCATTCCAATACATCTAAGGACAAGCCGAATGTCCAGTAAGCGCATATCTCAACACTAACAGTCATTCTGTCGAGGAATTGAACAATCTTGTATAATTACCCGAAGCCTATATGAAGAATGACCCTTCGAAACCACCTACGAAGGCCAATCTTCAAAGAGTAAATTACAAAAGGAAAAAGCTGCCGGCGATGACAGATTACCCGCAGCGTTGTTCAAATTAAGTGGACTGATAATGAAGGGCAAAGATTTTCGCCTGATCTGCACAATCTGAAGGACTGCAAACGGGAATAAATCCTTCGACCGTTATGAGAAAATGGAAGTCGACAGAAGACGGACAACTGTCAATGAGTAGGTGTCAATGAAACTACGAGAAAAACACTGAAATATATCCTGCACACCCGGTCAAACGATTGCATTCTGAGAGGAGTTGTCCTTGAGCATCAGTGAGGAGTTTAAAGCGGACACAGCACGACTGACCTCGTCTTTGCAGCGCGTGAGCTAGGACAAGAATCTTGGTAAAACAGGCAGAAGCTATTTCGTATACCTCACAAAATCCTTTGACTCTGTGAACAAGGTTGCGCTGTGGATCGTTCCAAAAAAGCTCAGCTGTCTCAAGAATCTATCATCATCCTGAAGTATTCTTTTTTTCAAGCTGCCCTTGACTGGCAACGACAGACCTCTGGAGCCAAATTACTGGTCGTAGCACAGCGTGTTGGAGAGGATTTCGGCTACCTTGGTAGCGCGCAATCTGCTATCAGGACTACGGTACTTGAGTGCACCCTCGGGACGCAGAAGCAAGTGCTGCAGTTGTTCACCTATATAAACCACACCCTGCGAGTGTATGACCAAATTGGAGTTTACTGATTTATCGTACTACGTCCGCTATTGTTGGCAGTGGAACAGGAGGGACATACCGAAGTCACAGTGGAATTCCTGACAAATTTACTTCGTGCCATCCGCACAAAATTTCTTCGAAGAAGTGGTTAGGACTTATCTTGAACGCCGGAGTTCTTAGAGCAGCCAAAAACTGACGGAAGCTGGTGCACCTTGGTGCAAAAGCTAGCCACACTGAATAACAATTGTCAAACCAATGTTCAGTAGTCCAATCCCAAAGCAACTCATTTACAGTGCTCAAACGCAAGCCAGATCAAAATAACACTATTGCAACAGCACTCAGGTATATACGTAATGCACTACTCATTAGGTTGCTGAAAATTCTTCGACAGCCCACGACCGGTTTCGACCTTCCAATTCGGACTCATCAGGTAGGCGCAGTCCCCAAGTTTCCGTCAACCTTCTGCTCTACTTGGATATCGTAGCAACTGGAACATGAGGCGGCCTGGTGCAACACATTCAGTTGCCTGAAAACATCACAAACGGGAGATTCAGCTGGGTTCCAGGTGAGTTTCTCGCAAAAACCAAATTGATATGCAATTGAGTGTATTTCTCGGAAGCACTCAGGTAAGTTTGAAACACTGTGATCATTTTTGATATCCCCTTGCTCGGCAAAGGACACTTTTGTAATTAATAACCATCAGTTGTTCCTCAGTGGTAGTCAATTTGGAAGTGAGCAACGCCGTTGTGCTACCCGGCACCCTATTGGTGAGCAACTATGGAACATTATCGATCAGTTACCGGTGATGAGGTTAAGTTCGCCTAGTGCCGGTTATTTTCAGATGCGCATGTCGATTCAGATCATGCTGTTTTGTAACTCGGAAGTTCAATAAGTCTCGTCTGTAAATCTAAAAAACGAACTCACATTTGGAGAGTAGAAAACGTTTTAGTTTTCTGTTTAATGAAGCTTTTCACAGCTTCCTCTGCAATGCTCTTTGAGTAGTGGTAGTTGGAAGAAACCAGGTTCAATTGCGATCGCATCACATTTGGCCGAAACCAATCATGTCATCGACAAAGATCAAGCCTTCACCATCATATACCGGGCACCTCTGAACCGATCACGATTGGTACGATCCAGACTAGTATCGATCGCAGAGGCGATTGGAATCCGACTGCTGGATCCACAACTTTGCGTCCAGAAGAAACTTGTGCGACCTCTGAACTTGAACTGGCCTGCGAAAAATCCGGTCCCACAAGCCTTTCTGACATTGACGTCACTCACCTGCTTCTGTGACCCACTGACCTACCCCTCATTCAACCCTCCTTCCTTTGATTCCTGTTTCACTAAAGTGTATTTACTCCCGCTTTTTAACCTTTTTCCACGTGATTTCTGGTGCCATATAAATTTATGATGTATTAGCCAAGAGGAACAATCACAGAAAACAAGCTTTGTTCGCCACCTTCATTGTTCTCAATGTCAAATACTTGCAAAGGGTAGTGTACATCGCCGACCAAAAGTCTTTGTTTTGCTTGAAGACAAAAAGGGCTTTGACTCTATACAGAGAATGGCAAACAGAAATGAAGGACCTCAAAGTTTGCCCGAATAATTCTTGTCCTTCCTCCCGACATCTGTGCTGTGAGAGAGTTTACAGCAGAGTTTCCGAAAGCTTTTCGACAACTGGTTACGAAAGGCACACCGCGATGGTAGTACAGGAATCCAAACTGGAAAACAATAGGGGAATAGGATTACGCGGACGAGACAATGTTGTGATCTGATGCTCACTGATCAGTCACATGACCTTCTCCCAATCGGATCCCGGGAGAGCTCGCATTTTTTGGCTCTAAAGTGCGAAGACTTTTTCTATGCTTTTCAATCGTCTTGTGAAGAGCCTCAAGATATTGATCGGTTGAAATATTTCGGCACCTGAATGAACCACGGCTATATGGTAACAAATGGAGCCAGTGCAAATATGAACAAGGCCTGAGTAAATTTTATCACTGTGAGTGATTTGTGGCATCACGAACGGACAAAGGCAACTATAAGAGCAGTCTTCGTTTCTGGTCACAAAAAACCTGACCCGTGCGGCCAGAAGAGAGCTCTAAAACCTTGATCAGGCCTCTGTAGTATAATTGGTTTCAAAGTTTACGCAAAAAATGATGATTAAAAACAGGTACTTGGTATCAGAGAACAACCAGAAGGACAGTAAGTACAACTTGCCAGGCTTATCGTACTTATTCAAGGCCTCACAAAATGCCGTGGAATGTTTGCGATTTCCTGAGTGGGATCCACAGGATTCCCCGCATTTGCGGTTGTAAACTCTGCGAAACACGAAACTTAAACAAATACAGTGGCGCGTTCATACCGTCAGTTTCTAGCCGGACTACCAGGCAAAAGTCTGTCTTTCCTGAAATGTTGGGCAACGGCTTCCTTCAACGGATTCTGGGTTGTTGATGTAATCTTACTCCGATATGGTGCTCTGGTGTGCTAATTCGGTTACTGTTCCAAGACAAAAATGCCACATTTTTATCGCTTTCACAAACCAAATGGCTCCGTTTTACTTCCTTACTTTTATTGCCGTCTTAGCAGGGCGGTCAATCATTGTTTTCTAATATTCATGAGGTTCTGTCCATGATAAGGATATCAAATTCGTACGTTGTTGTCCAACAACCTCGTCTTCAATATCCAAGTGCCGGAAACTTATAAGTTGAAAAGCTCTTTTGTGTGGTGATACAAAGGACAATACGAATGAATAGTATCGGTCATCAGCTGAATAGTTACTGTTTTAGATAAAAACAAGAAAGTAAGAAAGGTAACTGTCCCTGACTACGGTCAGAGACCCACTGAGAATGATGTTCAGAACCGCGAAGGCAGCAAAAATGCATGATAGAACATTCGGTCAAAGGTAGAAATAGAGGAAGTAATACTTCTCATAACCCCACTCTGTTTTGCGCGAAAAAATCGATTAAACGTTGTCGTCCATCACGTGACAACACATGTCGTCCATAATAAACCCATCTGATATAAAACGCTCAAAAATATGGAACACTCGCTTGAAGCGTAGGTGCATCTTGTAGAAGCCAACCAACAGTTTTGGATGCTTCTTACAGGTGGTCAAGTACTGGGAATTCATAAGTTTCACTGCATATGAAAATCTGTATTTTAGTGGAATGGAGACGAGCATCAGGCTGCGGAAATCGCAGGCGAGGGTTGGTGCTGATGGAGTTCATTCAAAGTCACGATACGCCCGTGGTACTGGATTGTAAAGACACATCCGAAGTTGTGGTACACATCGACAGCGATGATACGGCAGGACTGTTTCATTTCGTGTGCTGATCATATTCGCAAAAAACCACTCGTTGCAACCGATCGATTGACACAGTTCAAAGCACAATTTCGCGGTGGGAACGACGCACAAAAAGGTGCCGGTTTCTAGAAAATATACAGAAAAGCAGTACATGTCGGGAGTGGACTGCGCAATTTGTTGGATGGATGACTGTAACTACTGTAGTCAGTTAAATTTGAGTTTGATGTGTACTCACGGAAACGCGCGCCTGGTGATTATAATATTCTCACTTCTACGAGATTTGTAGTTCTACAAACATAGGAAAGTACAGTAACCTGAGTATAAATAGTTCTACCTATTAGGACATCGTTGTTGCATTTGCACTAACCGTTTAAAATCAATTTACTGTTATTTTTACCCAAAATAATATAATAGTAAATAATATGCAAAATATAATATAATATATTATATTAAGTATTAACTATTAATTAATTAACATTAACATACTTTATATATATAATATGTACTGTATAAAAAATATACAAATACAAATATATATATAATTAATATATAATATATAATAATAAGTAATATACCCAAAAAATAAGTATACACACTTGCAGTATATTTTGTCATTGATATAAAGTCATACAGCTGTAGCACCCTTTAGGTGCCTAGTTGCTATGCAAACGGAAGGAGACATGAGGACTGAGGTACGGCCAAGTTACCCAAACTTAGACAGGAGTAGTCAACATGCCGAGGTTGGGTTCGAACTACGAAACTTGCGGCCTGCAGTTAGGTGCCGAAACCAAGGGGCTATCTGGAGCTCCATTGCTAAATACTCATATATATATATGTATATTGCTATATATAAGCTAGTTATTTTTTTAAGGAACTGCTACCCGTCCCTGTTAGACTGAGAAAAGGCTGATGGGCGCAAAACAGCAAATTTTTTGTGTGCATTGACTGGCAGCAGTGCAGGACGAAATCTAAGACAGGTTACGAGTGGAGCAGTTTGAGGAGGGTTAAATGATGGTCCGAATGAACCAGGTATAGACCGATACTACTAATGGAGGGAGTAGGCGGAGAAAATTCCCGAAGCCAAATGAGAAAGATGGCGTTAGAAGCCTTGAGAAATGTGCCGAAAGATCACAAGCCTCAAGGAACACCTACCACCTCCTGCATCTCTGTCGGTGTGAACTGGCGGCTTGTGGTTATAAACTCTCACCCAGACCTTGAATCACACAAATGCGTCACAATGGGGTAATAAATGAACATTCGTGTTGTAATGGAGTAAACTGTAAACCTGTGAGAAAGATTCATGGCAACGTTTTTCTTAAAGACACACCACTAATAAACGAAGCCGAACGAGTTTCCGTCAGCTGGTTGAGGCGATACAAAGTGTTAATTTCAAGCTTTAAGAAAAGATTCATTGAAGAAGCCAGTTCGTAAGGTTGAGAAACCGCTGGGCAAATTTTATGTGGCAAATCAAGGTAACATTACGTGGCTTTAGGTTTTTTGGTAGTATGGAGGGCAACCTGCCCGACGTTTCTGCAGTATGTTTATACCACTCAAAGAGGTTTGCATCTTTGCACCCTCAGCGATGTTCCACGGGGTCATCACCGGATTTTACTCGGGAATTTAAATTGCCCAGTATAGTGTCTTCACGTGACAGAACCGAAATCGGTACCTAATCGTCTGAGAGGTGTGCAACAGTGAGTCGATCGGTTGAGGTACAGCAGCCCACCACTTGTAATGCACACATCAAAAATCTGTGCACCATTGAGAACTTGTTCACTCCATAAAATAAAAAAATCTATAAACCTTAAATTTATTTTTTTCGTTTCATTCATATTGATAGCATATTTATTTATTTTTTTAAATTCATAGTGTCTCATTGGGAGAAATATTCGCTTTACTCAAAAGATATAAAAACTGCGATCTCTAGTCATTTGTTTTACCCCAAAATCCTCGCCGAAAGGCAGCGGTGTTTTGCTGGAAATGCATGTACATTTCCATTTTTACAGAGCAAGTCGCCCTACGTGTTCCAAACCTCAAAGTGAAGGACCAGGAGATTGTTTTCATCAGAGAAAATCAGGAATCGGTTAAATTCAAAAAAATTTGGTTCACTGCTGAGCTCAGGAACTGAGAAACTGGAAGACGCGTAGCAATAAATTAGGGCTCGGTCACTCGGATGTACACCAGATGTTGTAAATTAGTGAACGCAGGGTTATTCACCAAGTGTTGGATAACCATTAAAATTCCTTTGGAGGTACTCATATTCTCTGTAATTACTTGTTCCCCAGTGTTGATTGCTGCCTGTTAAATTTTTTCACGAGAACATTGTACATTTTGAAGTGAAGTACCCTGGACACGACACACACTTACGTGGCCGTATCCTATGTTCATTTGTTGCCAGTGTTTCCTTTAGAAACTCGTTCTCAATTGTTTAAAGGACATCTGGGTTGTGTCTTGGATATTTGCGGAATACAATTCCCAAAAGCTGTCTACAAGTCCCAGATGTCTGAAAGCACCAACCTTAATTGCAGCTGGTGTTACCTCATTTGATTTCTAACCTGATCCGCTTGTCTCAAAACGCCAACTATTTGCTATTAGCAACGGAGACCGGTCCCATCAAATAGTTTTCTATCCACCAGTCAGTGATCCGTTCATTCACTTACGGTAGCTATTTTTACACTTTCGCTCTGTAACTGGGTTCGAAGTTTATCACCAACATCCTGGAATAAAAACAAAATATTTCGGTTCTGATACTTACTGGTTGTAGGTCAGGTTTTCATCCTCGCGCTCGGTAGTTTGGGTATCCCCGGTGTACGGGCTTGCTAGTGCTCGTAACCCAGTTTGAAACCCGCTGTAACTGTCTGGTAGATAGGTGATTTAAGAGATTGATCGAACTTTAAATGGTCTAAGTATTTGAGTTGGCAAATCCCAAGTAAGTAAAAAAGCCATATTTAGGATAAACCAATTGAACAAGAATCGTTGAGGCTCAGTTGGCTACAACAGAAAACAAAAAGAAATGTTGGTGAAACATTACAAAAGATTGAATTGTTCTGTAGGATCTGACCGTCGTCCTAAAAAGAAGTCAATAGCTCACTACCAGATGCCACCTTTTGGGGGACATTAGCGTCACATGGTCACTTGTCTAGAGGTGTTCCTGGGGGTAATTGTATTACAACTTGTGCTTTTGATATTTTAGAAGCATATAGCTAAGCGGACTCTATTTTTATCACACAAACCGTTTTTGGCCAAAGTTCAACCACATGCAAGGCAGCGCTAAATCAGAATTCACCAGTTACAAACATTATGGCAACAAGAGTGTAAAACCACAAGTTTCATCATACCACAATCGGTTCACATCAGTTCAGACATCAATACTAGAGAAACATATATCCTGGATTTTCAAGCTGGCGCAACTAACAGACGGGTACCCATATACCTTCTTAGCAAGGCACCCCAACTGGATAGATTCTAAGAAGACTGTGGGGTTTTTAACTGTCAGAGCTGATATTTTTACACAGAGGCACAAAATCACTTTGGCTGATCTATCGCATGTCGGTTTTGACAGCATTCAGTAGACAGTAATTTTGGAGCTCATATAGCCGTTAGCGACCCCGACCAGTTATCCAACTTCGGCGAGATAAATCTGTGTTAATCATCATCACTTTTTATTTTAAATTGCACAGCAAAGTGAAAGTGGCATACGAAAAAATGTTTGTTTTAGCATCACAACCGGTAGGTTGGAAGAGGTCGTTTGGCCATACGAAAACTATCTGAGATGGAGTTGCTTAGAACAAGCATTCTTTCTGCAATGAATCAGTCAAAAACGAAGCTCACGTATTTGAAAATTCTTACAATTTCAACGAACGATAACACGGCTAATTGAAGGCAATGTAACAATTGCCTACAACAAGTTGAACTAACAGGAGATTAGCTATAAAACAGTTCTCTAGGCGTACAGTATTCAGGTTTCTCTCGACAGGTCCTCTGACTGGTCCCAATTCACAACCACACTTGCAACAAAGAATACAATAAGCTTTTCGCCAGACTATGTAATAACTCGGCATAGAGGTTCCACCCCTGGCGAGAGATACTTTACAGAGCTTTGGTGACCACACGGTGACGCCTAAAAAAACGACGTTGAAGCGGCTGTGGTAATTGCTCGATGGTTGAAATCAAAACAAGGGCGGTTCCACACAACAGCAAAAAGGTACCTTTTCGCCCGTAGTATGACCAATTTCGGACGACTGTTTGTGTAAAATAGCTGCCAAGGCCAACTAAACATAATGAGATTCCAGTAATGTGAAAATCATTATTAGAGGTCACATTGAATGCTCAAAGGAGGCAGTTACTTGCTCATCCATCCTACTTTATTCCTTATGCTTTCTCTTTATCATCCGACGCATGCCGACGCTGGAATGTGCAGAAAAATGAACTAGGTGTGTACATCCGCTGGCCGATTAATTAAGTTAGGATTTCACGTTTTTATCAGCGCCGTTTGTTGGCTCATAAAGGTTTCCACTGACCTTCTCGCCCTGTCGCCTAATGTGCTTCTACTGTGTCCAGTTTGGCTGCTTGATTTAACCGATTTCTTATATACTGACGAAACGGCAAACAAAGAGACCCTCAGCACTCAAGGCTTTTTAAATTCCCTACTCTATGCATTACTTATGAGGAGGCTGAAAACTCTTCGATAGCCCAGACCGATTTCGACCTTTTCTGAATTCTTTAGGTGAGAGAAGTCCATACGACTTCGTCAATGCTGTATTCTCCGTGAGTAACATGTCGTGCACAATTAGCGAACTACACGTATTTGCAAATAACGTTTTTACAGCATTCACTTTAAGAATACCCTAAATTAAGGATTCAGCTTGGATAAAGCAGAGTCTCCTTTCATCAATAACTTAGTATGCAAGTTGGTTTGTTCCGCTAGTTTTTGAGCATACTTCAACGTAATTCTTTCAAACAGGTATGATGGATGTGGACCCACGCTTATATTCTCCATTGAGCGAGTCCCATACAAGCAGCACTTGTGTTTATTTTCTTGTCAAAAACTGGTCTGTGGATGAAATGTACCAAGGGATTCACACGGTTCGTCCTTGAGAGCATCAGCTTATTAAGTAGGAATGTAAAATATCATTTTTTCCTGGACCGTCGATTACATGGCGATTAAACCCAGCCAAACCATAGATAACACAAAGACTGACATGCTTCTCACTGCACAAAACTGTTTCTCCTTTTATATACGTGATGCACTACTCACAAAGTTGCTGAAACTTCTTCGACAGCCCACAAACAATTTTGCCCTTCTTGGGGCACATCAGGTAGACACAGCCACGAGTTTCGTCAACCTTATGTTCTACTTGAAACCAGACTGCACGAACTTAGCGAAATACACTCATTTGCGAACAAATTTGGTTTTGGTAGAGACTCACCTCGAACGCAGCTGAATCTCTCGTTTATGACATTATTTTGGAGCCAAATGAAGTAGAAACGTTGGTTCACTCACGAATAAATTTTGTTCCTCTTGTGATAAACGTTACTATCGTAGATGTCCATCAGAGATGTCCATAAGACCGTGCATCACAAAAAGTAAAACACTAATGATCGAAGATCCCATTTCTATAGTGCGGGTGGATGCCACCGCCCAAGCCTCTAACAGTCTTGAGCGATTCACCATTTATTGCTCCTTGTTTGGTCTGCTGGACTGCCCATTTGTTTTAATTACCATATTTAAACGCATTTTCTTATAGTGTATTGCATTCATTGTACCGTATTATTACCTTTTGTTTACTATATTGTATTGCGTTGCAGTAACGGTGACCCGAAGTCCACGGTGACCTGGAAGTTATACTGCAAGACGCCTAACTGAGATCTAATCACAGTGCTGATAAACCACCTGGGGCCGAGCGGCTAAGTATTCAATCGCTGACCGGAAGGTCGCGGATTCCAAGCACTCTGAGTTTTCCAAGATGTGCACTGCTGATAATTCCAAACAGGTATAAAACAGCTGTGCGGTGATGCTCGGCTTCTCAGCTCAGCTTAGCTTCACTGACAAGATGAAACCCCTCTTGAATTTTATGCGTGTCCGCAAAGTTGATTCGCATCCTCCTCGGCTTTTATACGGCTAATTTAGTCCTCAGCCTTCAAAGGTAAGCGTAGATTTTGTTGTTACTGTGAGACTGTGAATTTATGTATTCTTATCAAAACCTAATGGTAACGCGAAAACGCATAAAAAAAAACAAGTTTAGAAGACCAAAAGTTATTTTTTCTATAGACATTATGAGCAAAACGGTTCCGTCGTGAAAAAATTTGGTAAACTGTGTCCTTTGCAGTAGGGAAAAAATGCTAATGTATTAAGATTTCTTCCAGAAACAAAGATCTAAAAAATTTCTCAATGGATCTATACTACTAACGTAATATATAATGTCATATAGATGAAGCAACTATTAGTTTGCTTGAATTTACTGGTGCAGGAAGAAGGTTGCAAATCACCTCAATATAAGAATGAAACATTCATTTCTTCCGATAAAATGGCACGAATCATACGAATAGTGTTCCTACAACCACGAATCTTAAGAAAAAATCAAATGATTTCAGTGTCCATTGAACCTTTCCGTCTGCATAACCATGAAAGGGCAACTTCTTCGCAGCTGGCCGCTGGGACAAACTTTTAGAATTATACTTCAGACGTTAAGCCATGGCTGAATTTTGGTTGCAACTGAAGGGCCGACCCGAGAGATGAAGCATACTTAGGTGAGATAGCAGAAAATATCGGAGAATATTGCACAAGTCATCTGAAAATGTAGCATACTGGCCCTTACGAAGGCGATTCGCACGCCTTCCATGAGTTACTTTATAAGCCAACTGTTATTATATTGACGGTTGAATTTTTTGCCTGAGTCTTCCACACTCAAAAGTATCCTAACCTGAACAGCCGATTAAACGACATGAACCGTGCAAACGAAGAATGACAAAGGAAGGTTCAGGCTGAGTACAAGTACAATGCTAGTCAACCACTAGCCGAAAGATTGATGGCTCAAGCATCCCGACGCATTCATGGGATTTGTACTGCGCTCGAAATTTTCAGCAAGGCTGAAATCCCTCTAACATACTACTTGGCTTTAAATACAGACTCAAGTGGGTAGAGCGCGAATTTACTGACCGGAAGGTCCGAGGTTTGAACCCCACCTCTGCCTCTCGACTTCCCCTGTCTAGGCTTGGGCAACCTGGCAGTATCTCAGCCCTCGTGCTTCCCTCGGGCGGCATGGCAGCTAGGCACCGGAAGGGTGTTAGAGCTGAGCGACTTTTTTATTTTAATTTTAATATCACTTGTAAGATATAGTCTGAATCGAGAACTCTGTGTAAAATTTCGCATCTACCAACAAACAGCAAAAGTACAAATGTGGCTGAACTATCAGTTAAAATCTTTTTTGTTCCAAGCTTTACGAGGCGTGAATTATTGAACACAGAAACCCAAAGTATTTACATTTTGTGTAGCAATTTCGCGAGGTCCAGCTAAAGGTGATCGAACTGATTTACGCCCCCCTGCGAGACGGCGAGTCGGCCCAAGTGGTTAGAGCGCGAGCTTACTGACCGGAAGGTCCGTGGTTCGAACCCGACCTCTGCCTCTCGACTTCCCCTGTCTAGGCTTGGGCAACCTGGCAGTATCCCAGCCCTCGTGCAACCTTCGGGTGACATGGCAGTTAGGCACCGAAAGGGTGCTACAGCTGAACGACCCGACGCCCCCCTGCTCTTACAAATGTGACCGTTAAACCCACTTGGCATCTAGGAAGTAACTTTGTGAGGAATTTATCCCTCATTGATTTACTAAGACTCCCTATATATGTGACAAGTAGGTTGTGGGAGCGTCGTGTCAAAGAGTAAAACACAAAGCCGAAGTTGATGGATATTTTGCTATTTAGTATGCCAAAGTTTTCCTTCCAAATCGAACGATGAATGCAGATGTGTGATATTCAGGTTGTTTGATGGGATACTGTCGTACCTTGAGCTTCACTCACCCAAACATGGGTCCCGATAAAACTGGCAGACTTCGTTCAGGAGTCAGTTGGCAATAACAACGAAAATGTGTCCTTATGATTCTTTGTAAAAAAAACAGTGTTGCGAGACTAAAACCCAAATAACAGAAACCAGGAGTCCACAATTCCAAAGAACACCTTTGAATCTCCAGTTGGGTTTCTTGAAACACCTTTTACACGGAAGAATCGTGCATTTTACTGGACGAGAAGTGTATTTTTTGAAACACTGTTTCGGATCTTTTTTCATTCAATCTCCGTCAAAACTGCTCAAACCTCAAACTACTCATGAGTGGCTAAACTAACATTTTTTGGCAAACGCGTCACCAGAATGTTCACAGTTGTAGACTAACCAGGTAGGAAAATCGCCCAAAACTTACTTGGATCAAATCGATAATCTTCATCCGGACAACTTTTGGAGAACTTCATAGGATATCTTCTGGGACCAGTTTCTGTTTGGAATTTTAAACAGAAAGGAGGTTTTTCAAATTCGCGTTATTAAGCCAACTCAGTGCGACTATGAACACAAAGCAGTGAGGTTCTATCCAAAACCACAGGACGTTTTATCGTTATGTTCAACACAGAATTGTATCTAGCTATGAATAACCCTCCTTTCTGAGGTATAAGTATTTTCTTATCATCTCCTGACGACGGCACACCAATTACGAGAAGTTTTTCAAGAATTAACACAGCAGGCCAGAGAATTCTTGTGTGTGATGGACAGCGCTGACCCCATTAAATCACGCTGTAAGATATCTTTTAATGAGGGTCCAAATCGAAGATCCTACGTGTGTGGTTGTGTGCGAACGAAAAAAATCAAGTCATATATATTCATCAGTTCATTACTTAACATTCCAATTTTACAGTTCTGATTTTTCGTAAGAAGATACTAACTCATCGCATTTGTAGCCCATAATTTTAGAAGGAATGATTTAGCAGGAGGGGGGAACTTACGGGGGGGGGTCCTTCGGCTTGAACATCAAAATATTTTTCGTCAGTTAACCTCTGTCATTTAGTACATTCCAGAAGGCTCTGTTGCGCTGTTAATGGTGCCCTACTGATAAGGTACACGCAGCCTTGCAGGGAATGCTGCGCCATACTCATCTTATAGCAAGGCATTGATGATGTTCACCTAGACAACTTTGCAAATAAGTTGAAAGATGTCGTCCAGATTGCACCTTTTGATTGATAATCTTGAACAGGCGTGTGTGATAAGACGTCAAATTGCAAGGAGCCGAAGAGTTGAAAAACACAACAGTTGAAATCCTGAACTGGTTGCAAGCCATAAAAAATTAAATTAAATTGACAGGTGACTTGATTTCGGGCAGTGTCTGAACTATTTTGCTGTCAGGCAAGAGCAGGGTTAGAGCAGGGTAGAACAATGAAGGTAAAATAACGAGACAATAAGTACTCACGCATTGCGCTAGTGAAGCTCCAGTAAAAAACTGTAACTAGTAAGAGGCCCGTCGGCACAGTGCGTTTTTGGTTCAGTCTCATAGATGTCTATGACTGTGAGATCACGTGAACACGGTTTTGTTCCTCAGACAGAGGATAATCCACAGAAAACGTTTGGAAGTTGAATGTAACTCAGATGAATAATGTCGAGGGTTTATTTCGGACGGGGTCGTTCAACGGACTGATCAGTTATTCCGGGATGAGGGTGCATATTTATACTGTTTTGTCGGATAGTTCGAAACGTATCCACATTTTATCCAGGTGACCTTGGGAACGTTTCCAAAACAATGGACATGTGGGATGTATAAGGGTGGGTGCAAATGGAAGAGGAAAAAAGTGGTGATTGCTTCGTCTTTGGAATAGCTAGTTTAGACGCAAGCTTCGCTACCGCGGGCATCATTAGCGCATTAAATTGTTCTGTTGATTGGTCCGTCTGCACATGACACCGAGTAACCTTGTCTCCCAATCGACCAACCAGAAATCAGAAACGACACTGTCCAATGAGATTTCTGATTTGTTCGGGGGACAGCTTGGAAAGGTATCCAGATTGTAGAATTTTGTTTGGATTCCGTGGTAACTCTTGGGCTGAGGCAAAGAAAGTTGGTGTCGTAAACAGTTTTATCTGTTGTCACTACGAGTGATCCTGTTCACTCTAAAATGGATCAAAGTTACATCGTGTGATTTCCGCGTCACGACGACTTTCCCCAATGCAACTTCCGGTGGAAAACAATTTCGAAAGCTGCCTATGGGTCCGGAGAGTATACTGTGAACTGTAGATAATGCTGGTGTAATACTATGTTTCAGCTGAGATTCGAGGTCGCTAGGTCAGACGAAAACGTACATCATTAAGATGGGCTAATTAACCACTTATGTGACTAACTCTTCGTCAAGAAAGTCTTTGGATAAACTGACAAGAGGGAAAGAAAACAACCTTGAGTGCTATCTCACAATTTACCGGTCACATGGAACGCATAAATACACACCAATCAAATGAATTCCAAGAATCTCACCAGGTGCCCAAAAGGCAGAACATGGTCCATCGAGGATAAACCATTCTCTACATATTTTTGATCCACTGCGAAAGAATAAAGACCCCAATATTCTACTCACGACCTGGAAGCATTTTGATTCAATGTGACAATTGTGTTCGACCTCTCACCCGTCACTCCAAGTGTTGATGTGATCTCTTCCAGTCCATTCTGAGGCAAAGAAGGGGCATTCTCTAGATGGAGTTTCTTCGATTCGTTATCTTTTTGCTTTGGTCCAATTTCGTCTTGAAAACGAGGACATTCTCTAGATGGAGTTCCTTCGATTCGTAATCTTTTCGCTTATACAGTGTGAATCATCTAACACCTTTTTACTATTTAATGAGGGCAATGAGACTGAAGAGGATATTTCGAAGAAACCCAAATCACCTTAATGTCCCACCAAGTACAATTCTTTGGTCCAATTTCGTCTTGAAAACGAGGCAATCCAGGGCTAAAAATCGGGGGGAAATGCACAGTCACGCTGTCCCTATTGTGAACCGCCGCTGCTGCACAACTTGCCATCCTCTCGGATGGTTCACAAACACCATCCTCACGCTGTAACTGTGACATGTCAGGCGCCAGTGTAATCCATTAGAATTCAAACCAGATATACGTATCTCGCGTCCAGTATGGTAGTGACTGATTTAGCGGATGAGAGTTCATCAGAATAGAGGTCTCGAAACACGCGGAGTGCTCTCCTTGCTAAATATTGTTTCATAATAGAATTAATACCCAGTTTTCTTATTTGGGTTTGTAATGTCTCGATTGCAAGATGTTAGTCACAATACGCTACTTGTCCGCCTTGGTGAACAGCTGGAGTTGAAGTTTCAGAAGGATTTTGACAGGAACAGGTCATCCGAGGAGGGTTCTTTAAAGACGGAACGAAGAGTGGAATCTCTTTTGGATCCAATTTCGACGCACCATGCCACGATGTAACTCCGCACGGCTGTAAAATCTTTCAGGAGGGCTTTTTTAAACACTACTCTTTAGTAGTCTCTTGTACTGAGTTTACCTCCCAGTGAAAATAAACTACAACTCTTCCCGAACACCTCTAATTTTGAGTAGGATTTCATGTTTGCGCACTGAAGCGTCGTTCTAAATAGTTATGTTAGTAGATATCACATGCAGTTGCAGTGTGGTTGTGTTGACGTCTTGCTTAGAGGCCACACCCATTTCGACCTCTGTTCACACCCAGTCCAATAGTAATCTAAACGTCGTAAGCTAAAACAGAGATCAACTAGTGAAAAGAACTGGCGGTAGATTATACGAGCATCCGAATTGTTGCTATTCGAAAATCGACTCCCCTCTCTGTTCTAATCGGTCGCAATGCCAAAATAGTTATATTTTGTAACACGAGCTTTCCAGGCATCTCCAATAATTGTATTCCTCTCTGTTCTAATCGGTCACAATGCCAAAATAGTTATATTTTGTAACATGAGCTTTCCAGGCATCTCCAATAATTGTATTCATAGCAAATCTAAATCATCGTTTGGATGAAAATAAGTCCACCTGAATTTTACCTCGGCTTGAAAAACAACCTGGTGTTTTCTGTTTCCAAACACCCGATGATCGATACCTTCATAGTACGACAGGAGTCCGCTATCTACAATCTGTCCGCACGGAGCAAACAAGATTGGAACAGGAATAGAACCTCCGGCGAGGAGTAGACGACACAGTTGGCGGAAGAACTAATAAATCCTGCCTTGAAAATACTGTGCACCGGTCTAAACATCAACACAAAACATGAAAGGTAATTTGTAAAAGGTAACGAATGGAATATACTGTTGCACACCACGACAGGTGAATTCAATCTATGTTAAAAATCCGGGAAGCACGGTACAACCGTTTCATCCTTATTGGGAAACTCCAGTAGTGTGAATCTCACGAAACTCCAGGGAGTCTGAAAAGCGCGAATTCCCGGCCGTTCAGCAGCGTGATTGTCCGATAATCAGACAGGTTTAAGCTGGGAATCTTCAACCACCTGTACATGCTTTACACTATAGTCGTGTTCTTTGAAAACGGCACCCTACAGCAGCGTGGCATCTTATGACAGCGACTATCTTTGAAATATATTTTAATGGCTCGACCCCATAGGGCCTTCGCTAAGAAAGTGCCCATCTTCTGAGTTACCTCAACTGGGAATTGCCCCGAAAAGGAGTATAACTGGCTTTGTCCGACGGATCACTTTTGGTAGAGACGGTCTGTAAGAAAAGGAAACTTTTTCAGCCGGTTCTTTGAAATGCTTTAGTGGGGATATGCCACGAAGTAACCACCTTTAATCGATTCCATCGAGAATATCCTTCAAATATGTCAAGAGGCCATTGTAACCATTTCCTGGTGTTTCTTTGAAATCCGCTTGGAATCCCTGGTTTATTATCATCTGACAGTGAGATACTTATGGCCGTCGTGTTTATTTTAAAATGACACAGATAAGATGGATTTAGGTATTCACTGCAGCCATCTCCTTTTGTGTGATTTGACCGAAGCAGTTGACTGAAAAAAAATGGTTCTTATTCGGTGGAGAACGAGAGAGTGAACCAAACCGTACCTGAAACATGATTTGTGACCCAAGTGGAAACATCCATCATACACACTCACGGAGTGCGAACAGCGTGAGAAACGTCCCGGTTTCGTCTTCTTTCTACGAAAATGCCCGACTGAATTTGTTCCAACGCACACTGTCTACTATAGAGTGTCAGTTGTATTGGCCACATCCTGCAAACTATCTTGCAGACGCTTTTAGATCAGTCAGCAAACCTTCAAAAATCTACAATCACCCAGTCCTGTAGACGATGGCTACCTGGCTGTCAACCAGAAGAAATCAAGGTATGGTGCAATAGTTAAACCGATGCGCACTTTTCCTCAAGATAAAGTTGACTGGGTGTAACAACTGGATTCACAGTTAGGACGGAGTGAACTGCATCAAGGAGTCCGTCGCGAACAGACTATTGACCCGTATAAAAACATCCACAGTCGCCATAAACTCAGGTTCCATTTTAACGATGCAATAAACACACCAAATACAACCACCCATTCAGTCAGACATGACGCACTGCGTCGGACAGTTGTATCGAAGCAAATGTGAAAGAACGCATAAAATGGTGATACGGAATTACGTAAATGCGGTTTTTCCTACCGAGCAATGGCGTATTCTGACAGCCCAGTAGAACACGTTTTACCGTAGTGCTTTTGATTAGCTGGTGTACCCGCATAAACCAGTCGGTGTTCTATCAAATTTGTTCACATTACCCTAGATGTTGGTTTTGTCGTTTCTGCTGGTGTAGGTAGTAGTAGTTGGTGGTGGTGGTGGTGGCCTCCTCGTGCTTGTGTCCGTGTTGGTGCGATGGTTGTGATTGATGCATGTTGGCACACGTTTCCACGTCTGCCACATGTGCGAATGTGAGTCGTGATGTTGCACGTGTACTTGTGAATCCTGCCAAACCTTATACTAGTTGTGGCACCTGTTTTGAGTTTTTCAGCGGAGAATCACGACTGTGTGGACCCATCACTGACACCGGGACTTGTACCGGTGATGGATCGTGTTGTGAGCGGCACAATCGTCGAAAGCACATCTGTCAAGACAGTGATGGTGCAGTTGTGTCGACACACAAATGTGTATGCGCTGGTGTTCTGGTTGTTGTGATGTCAGCCGCGCAAGCCTAGCTGGTTGCATGAGTACATTGATGCTGGTGTCCGTGTTTTGCGGGTGTGCCGGTACAACCACATGTTCAAGCCTGGCTGCCAAGGATGATGTTTATGCCAGTGCCGTTACAAAGGTCGTTGTTTTTGTTGGTGATTGTGATCGAGACAGACACAGCTATGGTAGTTTGACTTGTTGGTGGCGGCATTCTAGATGTTCTGGGTGGTGTGGATTTTGGTTCGAACCAGGCGCGTCGTTTGTGTGAGTGTCAACGTGTGTTTCGTTGCTCGGACACATCCAATCCAGTGGTGTATGCTTGGTGTTTGTAGCTGACGGTGTGGTGCACCGTTGGCAGTGTTGGTGGAGTCTCTGCTGGCGCCGTTTCTGCTTCCGGTCATGTGTGATTTCATAAATTAAATGGTAAATGGAACGGTCGGAGTGCAAAAAGTGCGCATACGTCGCTGTTGCTGTTTGTTCCTAGGCTTCTGCTGGTTCACACTGGTTCAGAAATACAGACATTTCTGCATCGGACGTGCTGTCTGTAGCGTAGTTCACAGCCCCATTGTAGGTGCTATAATTCACGATTGTGGCCTTCTCTATGTCAGTTTTGACGTTTCGGCGTGTTAACAAGAACTGTGCATGGTCACTGACCTGCATGATTTTTCCAACTTGTGAATGTGTGCCCTGATGTATCATTTAAACCATGATTTATATAGTGCAGTCCTAGAGTAAAATTGCTTACCGACCAGCAAGTATGTATTCAAGGCTGTGCTGTACAACTTGGTTGTGTTTTACAGATTTACACAGTATCCACTCAGCTTTGGCTTACCAATAGTTACTATCGGCTTATCGGTTGACCTGGCTCCTGATGGGTCAATGCTTGAGTGGCCTTCGAAATTGACCGTCTCGTTCTCCGTCCTGTGAATCATGTTAATTCCCTTCCACAAGAAGTTCTATTCCATGGCACAATGGCCCGATGGCCTAGTCTGACTCAATGCCATGATTGAGTTGGCGGCACCTTGCTTATAGTGGTACATGAATAGGATCGATTTTACTGCTTGCAACTGAAGAGAATATTGGTTGCTCAGGTTCTGATGATTTGTGTTTGATTGATCGTCAAGCTTGGCAGTTTGCTTGAAAACGTTTCATTACTAATCAAGATGATGCCATCATTGCGTTGTGAGTGGAAGTGTGCTGGAGTTGGAAGTGCGAGACTGCTGCACTTGCGGGGGTTGATGCAAGGTCTAGCCCCCAAATCGACCTTGAGCGATCATTGGTTGTTTGGGTGGGCATTCCGATTGGCTTGTTGTTTGACCCACCTTCCGGTTAGTAGACGTACGGGTGTCCTTGAGGCTTGATCTCTCCAATCTGACGCCGCGTTTCTCGGTCCGATGGTCTGATGGTCTGATTGCTAGCTCCTAACGGTGCATACACAGAGTCGATCTCGATGTACCGGGTGATTAAATCCCTTGTGGACCATAGTGCTTCCGGGAATACCCTCTCGTAACGTGTCCATCCGTGTTTCACAATCTCCATGTTTCCAGATTATACCGGCGTCCTTTCTGAGTTTCATCTATGGAAGTAAGAGATGGTGGACCATGTCTTTTGAAACATACGTTGTTTCTTTGCCGGCATACAATGCTTTCGAATTCTGTCCAATATAATATTTGTTGAATTCCGTGCAGTTGCTTGAGTACACGACGAAATTCTTTCAGTCTTTGTCAGTCTTGAAATCAGATTCCTAAATGTAGTTGTTCATTTATGGGCGTCGCTCTCAACTCCCGTATGTGTTATTGAGGGGCATGTTGACGGCTCACGTTCAGTATAGCTTGTCGCTGGTTTTTTTTAATGAAGTGGAGAAACCATTCTTCATCATTCAAGCTGACAGCATCAGTAGGACGTTTTGAAGCGAAGGGGGACGCTGTTATGATGTGGTGGTGCGCGCATTTCATTGTAGGCGCTGTTAATAGCGGCTGACCTGGTTGGACCCGACTAGAATCTTCCTGATTTCCACTGCGCTCTACTGACGACATGTGTGCAGCTAAATTGCCCAACTCAGCAAAACTGACTTTCAGTTCTAAGTTGTCTCTCGTGAGTACAAATCAAGTAAATATCCTGCCTTCACAAAAGTATGGGTGACTTTGTCACCAGATTTCCGCTGGTTCTCCAGGACGTGTACTTCAAACATTCAGTGTGTGAAGAGGTACCTCAATGGCCGGAGCCGCATGACATATGAAGAGTCATTCCACAGAAAAACTTGTCACAGAGCATTAAATTTGGTACTTTCTAGGTGGGGTAATTACCCTTTGCGGCGGTTGAGCCGCTAGCATATTGATGGAGGCTTCGACCGGCAAGTGGGGGAAGCAGTAAACTAAATTCTGTCATGCCTTACATCTGAGTGGATCAGCTGACTTCATGAAAGTGATGTACATGTAATTTATTTTTTCAAGCAGACGGAAAAATCCTATATAAGTCATCATGCTTAGAAATAAACACCGTTTTATTAGCAGTGGGAGCGATTGTTGTCGACACCAGTAAGTGGAGGATGATTTCTCGTTCTACTAGGTTGAAAAACAAACGTGTCTTGTGGTTGAATACGCCGAGGAACAGAGTTCCACGACTATCCAACTTTAAGTTACTAACTCCCAGAGCAGCCAATAGATTTCGAGTTTTCGTGTCATGATATACTACTCATGGGGCTACTAAAAACGGCTGAATGGTCCGCTACTGTTTCACCCATCTTGGGACTCATCAAGTAACTCATAAAAGAACGGCTTAGCTGATTCTACTGCTAACACCAACCTGATCTGTCGAAGCGTGTTTTTTCCGGCTGCGTACGATTTTGCCGTTCAATCAAGTTACAAGGTTGACGGAAGCCTCCGTGCTAGATATCTTGCGGCGCAGCAATGGAGTGTAAATAAAGGACGAACTTCGGTCAATCCAGAGGCTTCACGAGAAGGAAAAGAAACTGCCTGTCGGCGTGTGAAGCTAGGAACACTGCGCTGTCCTTGATTCACAGAGGTTTGGCAGGCAATCAATGGACTTATTGTTGAGCAGCGTTTCGCACTTGACACAAAAGTTCCGTGAGATCAAGTAACTAAACAATCAGGCTGACCGATTTTCAAGGCATTCAGAGGACTAATCGATGAGAGATTTCACGATCAGCCGACTTGATCACTGCTGCATGACAGTCAGGAGTTCTCGTTTGTGGGTTAGCGTGCATAACTAACATTTACGGTAGATTGGTTAAATGCAATTGTATTCAGTATGAATTCGGATTTCGGATTCCTGCCTTAGATCCACTGATTGGTCAGCAGACCTCTCTGAAACAATGACTACAGTTCCAGTCGACTGTCAGCTGACTGTTTGAGTGCGCTATTCAATGGTGATTTGTCAGTCACTCTCTTGAGCCCCACTGATTAGCCACCACAGACCATCATTCTGCGCTCAGAACTGTCGTCACTCCCCCTATCCTTGTTCATGTTTGTGTTCATGAACAAACTTCACGAAACAGCGTACATGACCGCATCTGTTCGTTGTTTTTTTTACCGTACTGTACGTGTCACAACTGCATGCAGTTGTTCCATTTAGCCATCTGTGTGGCCACTTCTGTGTTATACACGTGGGCAGAGGGACAGCATCAGTCTATCACCAAAGAATCGTGCAAAGAAACTTGCGAATTTTGAGCGAATCCTTCCATCCAAACCAGTAAACCAATACCCGTCGTAATTATCTGTTTGGCGGCGCGAATGATTGGCTAGGTGTATACTTGCTTTGCCGGCCTCACTGAAACGGAATGAGTTGTCTTACTTCTAGTTTCTAACCGCGGACCGCAGACTTCTTGTTCATAGGCTGAATGCGTTACACGGTGAGGACCAAATGATTAGCCATGACGCAACTTTGACGAGAAGCGTGAGCTCGGGTAGGACAGACCTGTAACATCCACTAGACCAAGGAAACATAAACGGAACCACAGCCGATTTCCTCTGTAAAAACAAGCCACTTGTCCATGAATGCACTGTTTGAGATGTACATATTACCGCGACCAGCATAACCTGCGTCCTACACACATCTATTCCGATGACGTTCGCCCTTAACTGACGTTCTATCCACAACCTTCTGAAGGAGTCGGTACCGATATTGCTTGGTCAGGTGACTGTAACTGAACTGATAGAACCTTGATTCATCTAGGCTCAGAGGAACTGACCAAGGACTGGGTACTGCCATTGAGTTTGAACCTGCCGGCGGCGATAAAACTCCACTTTGTAGACTTCTAAAAGTCATTAAAATCCGTCTAACTGTCTGCCGTGTTTTAGCTGTAAACGGTTCGTCATTTATGATTGGTTGTTATTTTAAGAACGAACTAAACAACGCTCAATCCGCGCTAATTAAAATCTCCACAATTCTACGCGATGACATTTCGAAAATCATCATTAAGTACGCATGTACGTCAAGGCTGCTCCTCTCTAAAAAAGCACTCTTCGAGTGATTGCCCAAAAACCTATCGTGGTTTTGCTAATCCACGTATTCTCATCCTTAGGGAGTAACAAGAATTCTACATTGTTCTGCTCGAAGCACCAGCTGTGAAAAAATCAATGATATCACCGGAGAGAGTATATACAAGTGGATCATGTCAGATAATTTTAGCTTCATTCGTCGGTGTGAAGTGGACTGATAACAAAAAAGCTGCAGATCTAACTTAAATTTTCCTAAACCGATGATTTTTTTGCTTTGGCCATTAAAATCCACCTCCACAAGCAGCTACTGTAAGATAGTCGACTGTTACTGCGCTCATAGCGCCCAGGTTGTCTATTAAAGCGCATATATATAGACCATATCATATATGTTTTATATAAAGATATTGACAAAGTTGACAGAAGGTTTGGAAAGAAACAAGGGAGACGCTTCACCTCGACTCCTATTGTGTACAACGTGATTCCCCGTTTTACCGTTTCCGTTTTGTACCTACCTCTCCTTTATGTTCTGACCTAGTAATCGCATGTCTAGTTTAAAGCAAACATTTAGGTTTTTCCATCTTGTGGCCACTTTGTCTTGAGTCAGTGTGAACTTTTTGTAGGCGTACTGTTTCCTATCTACTGATTCGTACAAGATCCCATTTGGAATTGGCGGTTCCTGAACCGGTGTATGGAAGCCGACGTAATGTCACAATTTGAGATTTGCAAAATTTTATTGTTTTATTACTGTATTCATAGGACCGCATATGTGGATAAGCCTCCATTGGAAAGGTTTGACTTTAGAAACTTGTAAGTAATTCAACGTGGCCCACCTAGTTGCAGAAAACAGTCAATTACACTGACCTGAAGAATTTAGAACACAGCTAGCAGACATCCAAGGAAGTCCACGAGCCAACGCAGACAGGTGAGGTCAATGCAGAGATTCTGCTTTACTAATATTGACGAATGAATTCACCTTCGGTGTGAGCCAAACACCACCTGACCAGTCATCTAGACTGCGGCAAAAGTCGGACCCGTTTCGTGTGTGCATGATGTTAGATATTGGTTGGCCAGATAAACTTGTCCAGTGGTTTTGTGCACAAACTAATCTCCATAAGATGAATACAATCGACAAAATGAACTCTGTTGAAGCAAATGCACCTTTACGTCAGAAACTTGTAAGAGAATAGAACAGAAGACACTTTTGGATTTCGCGAGTGATTGACTCCCTCCTTAGGAGAGGATGTCATGGTGAAAAAGCCCTTTACTGAGATTCATAGCTTACTTTCACACTTATGTCCACAGCTCCGTTTTTACGTCCTACATCCTGGACCGTATTGCATTGGCTTACTGTTTACCTTAGAAGTAAAGCACAACATCACTTCTGGGGCTCATTTTGACTGAAAATTATAACAAAGGAAAGCAAAAGTTCAGTGTTTATCAGCTTCTAGAACACGTATGTCATTGTAACGTACATACCTATTTTTGTGATCGATTTTACTACTATGTAGTGGTAGTACTAACTTAGGCAACAAGAACTAAAGAATAAACTGGTTCACATCACCCGACCATTTCATTTCGGTTACACATAAATCACACCGCCGAATAGCTGAATACCGTTCGTCTCAGACTAGCTTGAAAAAGATTGAAATTAAACTGCTTCAACACAGAACACTTTCGATTCGGTCAAATTATTCACCCTCCTGAAGCGGAAAACTTCTCGTGTCCAGTCTAGGTCGATTTCCTTGCATGCTTCACCAACCCAACTGCTTCAGCGTGCACACTAAGTCTGTACTGGAAATTCGCTACTGTATGCCAATAAAACAATGAATTTTTCGCTATATCTTCAGTGTAACTTTGAGTTCATTAGCAGTTAATAAACAAACGGAAGGACCACATGGATGACGATGGTGATATTGATGTAAGTAGTATCGTTATGGAGAAATACACTCATTTGCATATCAATTTGGTTTTTGCGAGAGACTCACCTGGAACCCAGCTGAATCTCCCGTTTGTGATGTTTTCAGGGTTCAAGTAGAACATAAGGTTGACGGAAAACTCGGGGACTGCGCCTATCTGATGAGCCCCAAGAAGGGCGAAACCGGTCATGGGCTGTCGAAGAATTTTCAGCAACCTTATGAGTAGTGTATTACGTATATACATAGTATCGTTATGTTTTTGTGCGGATTTTGAGGAATGCTGCAGAAAGGGGTCGACCCAAATCTACGGATGGTTCATTCTCTCCTCTCACTAGATTAGGCCCAATGCAGAGGACACCATCCGTTTGTCTTCAGGTAGATATTGACAACCAGCGTAGATTACCATTGTATTTCCGAACAAACTGTCACCGGTACAATATGGTAGAACTTGGGCATACTTCTAACGGAGTGGCGAGACCATGGTATTCTGACTGAGCAAACCTCACGTAATCAGTTTGAGGCACAAAAGCTCCGTATTGGGGCTTTTCACGAGACAGCAATATGCTCAAACCCTGTACCCCAAGCCTTCGCCTCCACGATAGTGGGGTTTTGTAACACTGGCAAGAAGGTGAGAGCATATCGGAAAATTCTCTCCGGGGTTGGTGAAAACAAACCTTTTGCACAAGAGTGCCTGATACTGCGTGAGGCTAATAACAGTATTTTTTGCGCTTTTTTCGACATCAAACACTATTTCTGTGTTAAAATCGATTCACCTAAGAATCACACATACGCTAAAGTGTTACAACTGCAGGTAACTTGTGTGTCAGTGAAGGTGAGTGATGGCCAACAAAAAGATTTTTAGAAAAGCAGAGAATACATGCGGTGTGAAAATTTTCATCCTGACTTGGTTTTTGCGTGTCAGAATGTAGGCTGTTTTTCGGAACGAATGAACATGTACGGTTTTATGACTGCTGGATGCTGTTCGAATGCATTGAATTTCACAGAAAAAAAATGGCGTTCAGCTTGGTAGTTGTCCCAGACTGCTTCTCAACAAATTGCATAATTTAGTTGGGCTAATCCCACCGGGAAATTCGGGGGAGGGAAACAATCGAAGAATTTGGATTACCCGACACCTACCGCTGAAGGCAAAGCACTGGGACCTGGAAATTCTAAATTATACTAGCATACTGTTGAATGGGAAATGTCACCCGTTCGTTGAGAACTGCAAATCCTAGCTAGACAACCGCATGAAGTTGTTCTAGTTCTCCTGAGAGAGGACGCACCTCTCAAGGCCACCTGCTGTTGGTCAGTCCTCCCAGATGGTGCATCCGGAATGGAGAACAAGACACGTCCAGCGACCAACAGCCTCAAACTGGCTTATTTTTGCATAGAACCTAAACCGCTTGGGTTGATCTGTCATTAAAAATCTTCAATCTGTTCGGTTTTAAACAGAAATAGAAAAAATTACGCACGCTAGCTGAGCTCTACTCCTCTACTCCCGGTGCAACTGTTATTGCAGATCAAAACGAAGATCTTCAAATTCGAACTTTGTTCTTATTCGTGGTCATCATCCGTGCAGTTCGTTGCCGAAGCAACATCTCTGACCTATGAGGCGAATATATTAGCAGCTGAATTACCGCGTCTGTAAAGGCGACCAATGTCACGCTTGAGGAATGGGGAGGGCTTTTCCAGTGCTTCAGCTAACCATCCGGTAAGTGTTTTGGTTGTATCGATCGGCCGACCTGCCTTTACGGACAGCCTAGGCAAGTTGACTCACGGACGACTGGAACCTTGTGGCCAGTAGCGGGATTTGTGGAAGTCCTGTTCCGCTTATCTCCGTTCCTGTTCCCATTCCGAAGGCAGTTTTTCTGGTTAAGCCAGAAACACTAGACTCCAGGTTTGCAGTAATGGAATCTATGCTTAACAGTTAAATCATACGTTTCGCCAGTAAATCAGATATTTGTAACTCATCGGGGTTGAACAAACGTCCACGTCCTAGACAAGTTGTCATTTGAAAAATTTCTGACCTAAGCAAAATCGATACAGTATCTGCGGTTGAATAAAGCATATGGTGGGTTATGACATCGCCCGTCACTTCTGATCACACAATTGTCGATTTTCAAACAATAAAGAATAACAGAACAATCAATTGGAAAATGTTTGGGACCGATTGGGTAGTCATCGTTTCAGAGAGGTTTGGTAAACAATCGGTGGATTTATTGCTGGGCAACGTTTCGCTTTTGACACAAAAGCTTCGTCAGGCCAAGTGAGTAAGTAAGCAGGTTGATTGGGTTTTAAGGCAGTCATGGAACCAATCCTTGATGTTTCTCACCACTAGCCGACTTGATCAGTTTTGGGTGTCAATCTGATGTTCCTGTTTGTTGGTTTGTGGAGATGACTAACATTTACGGTGGATTGGTTAAGGGGAGGGAGTTGTTTTCATGTTGAACCCGGACTTTCGCGGCCTGGATTTTTCTGTCTAGGAC
Organism: Clonorchis sinensis; assembly: GCA_003604175.2. Classification (NCBI taxonomy): domain Eukaryota; kingdom Metazoa; phylum Platyhelminthes; class Trematoda; order Opisthorchiida; family Opisthorchiidae; genus Clonorchis; species Clonorchis sinensis. The sequence goes on from CM030374.1 coordinate 12,674,197, forward strand.
ACCTTAATGGAATAATCCTCTTGGGTCATTCACACATTTTTGTTCGCCTGTACCCGTCGAGGGTGCCTGGACAATTGGTTTGGGAGTGGTGGTGGTCAATTAGATCTTACTCTGCTTGGTAGGCATAAGAAATCTCGCGGATTGGTTCCCTGACTGCCTTAAAACTCAATCAACCTGCTTACTTACTCACTTGGCCTGACGAAGCTTTTGTGTCAAAAGCGAAACGTTGCCCAGCAATAAATCCACCGATTGTTTACCAAACCTCTCTGAAACAATAACAGAACACTTTGACAGTTGCTCAGTCAGCGGATCAAACATGCACTGATAGTGTCAAGCTGACACATCTCCTCAGGAACACGAATATTCAAAAGCGATCCAGTTAGTTAACGGGAGTTCCTCATGTTCGATGTTCGACCGGTGTTTGTCTTTCGATGTAAACGCTGATGGATATAGGCTTGTCGTTCCGTACCATTCAAGGACTATAACGTTCATTAGCCTGGGGACTGGATCAAATTAATATCGGCTGGATGGATATGCTGCATGGTTAAATCGCTTTCTTTGCCCGAAAAGGAACGATCTGGTGCGCAGATCATTAGTAGTGAAGAAATGCTGATCGTCACCAACCAGTCACAGTGCTCAAGCTTGAACGCGTTCGTCTCTCCAAATGTGATAAATCGTATACTTCCACGGTGGAGTAGAGGCAGCACGCTCACTTTGCATATGAGGTATCCCAAGTTCAAATCGCGGCTTGATAAAAAACATGCACCACTGATGAGCACTTGAAAGAGCAAACCGCGAATCGAGTGCTTCTCTCCCTTTGTGTGAGCTCAGCAGAAGGAGAACTGCTCGAACGGGAGTGATGTGAACGTGAATTCTACAAATTCCGCAACCGCGTGGGTGAGTACATGCGATGTAGACATTTGTAAGGATTGGAGAACTCATTAGCTTAGTATTAGCTTTTGGCCACTTTTAATGCAGGCAAATTAGGAACATACATAGTCTAGCTACGTTAAGGTGACCAAATCATCTACGAAAGCTTCCTTTGAGTGGCAGAGGGTGTTTTTTTAATGTCTTCCAACCTTTCGACTTGCTTTAATTAGCATCGTTGACAATTGGTGCCTTCAGTATTCAAGACATTGATTTTGAAATAACGATGTTTACTACACCCAGTTTCGTCATGGTATCACCACAAATCATCAAATGCCGTTGCAGTAAAAGTGTGTGGGAAAGCAGTACCTCTTAAAAACATCACCGGACCAACACGTTTATTCGCTCTTGTAGACACCACAAGTCAAGTGGCGAATAGCATGTAGTTGAGACCGTCGAACGGGTAGTTGGGGTAACTTTACTAACCGGTCTCACTCCAAGGACCGTCATCAAACAACGTCAAACTAGAGTATGCGTCTGTCAACTCTGACCTGAAATACACCAGTCAAACCAGATTAAAATTCACTCTATTCGGGCAATTCGATTGGGGTTAAGCACACAAATCCCAGTGCCTTCGTTCTGTCCAGAACGGCACAAAATTTGCACGTCGTCCGTCGACCCACCGAGTACATTCTTCCATCTTTTGTTCTGCCTAGAATAGCCGCCTGCTCAATATTCCTAATATAAGCTCGACGCTTGCACACCGTGCAGCCGCATTGCGATAATGCAGGCCAACAATTTTAGCTGTCCAGCGACGCCTTGCCTTTCGGTCTCACTGACTTCCTTGTCCCGTACCATTAGGCTCGGGAAAGTAATTTGTTTTTCATAATGAGAACGCAGTTCTGGATCATGGGCTTTAAATGTGCAAATGGTCCTCCTGCTCATGAAGTGGTCGGCCCAGTAGATGAGGTTACATTTCTTTCATTTGAATTGTAATGGCATGGGCAATCGTATTTCTCTTTGTCTCCTTCGGTAACATATTCTTGGTCAAAACAAGGTCTTCTTCAAAAATACTTCCCTAGTGACCAAAATTGAAGCGGTATAACGACACTCACAATGCCGAGGAAACTACTGATTTAAAGGTCTGGTATACAAGTCTAACCGAAACATGTCGGTTGGCTGCTTTCCTATTCAGCCTCCCACAGAATTGTACTAAGAGTGTGCACAAGGGTCGTATTTCGGCCAATACTGATGAAGGTCACTAAAGTACTTCATCTTGGTCAGCCGCTTGTGAAAGTTTATTGGCGCTGCATTGAACAGGACTTCGATATGGAGACAAGAAATGAGAACAAGGTAGTAAAATGCCCACTTAACGCTATATCAAATTTTATCATCCTGTCTGTTAGGGCACTTGACAAGATAAAAAATATGACACCATCGTTCTTAGGACTTTTAGTGCACTATTCACTCGGCACATAGAAACATTTGCATGGACGTGGACTCAAGTCGTATTCACAGAACTAAGATCAGAAATCTCATAGGATCTCAAGAACTTAAAAACTTAAAAACGAACCGTTGGTTCTCCCGTCACTTTGGAAAAAATCGATAAATTCAAGTAGTATATGCTCAGTCACTGCTTAAATCGCGCAACATGCATTCAACTGCACACAGGTAAGTGAAAAAGGTCCACCGAAACCTCCACTAAACATGTCGACGGTGTATCTTAAATGATTAATCTCACCGGGAAAGCGCGCAAGACGAATCGTCAGAATTTGACAGTGATATCATTGTTTACCTTTGAGTAGCAATTATTTGCAGACTACGGGGAAGCGAAAGCATCTTGCTAAAAGACTCACAATTTGTGTACAAATCGCAACTGGAAGCCCTCTAGTTATCCCGAACTTTTCAAACTCTCTATTGCTGGAGTCTGAGCTCATTATCGTAGAAAACAGCTTTGGGTTTGAACTTGAACTGAGTTAGACAACTTCACTTGGAATAATGTGCCCTAGAGTTTTGGCGTGCTACTAGAAACGCCTTGGACGAATGATTGAAGCAAAAATTTATTGAGCGAATAAAAAACAACATTGATAGAAGGATTTTCAGCAACCTTATGAGTAGTGCATCACGTAAATACTGATAGAACATTTGTTAGGCATACACCCTGTGTTAAGTTGTGTTCACCAGTGCTCTATCAATCATCCATAAGGTTAACCGTGAACCGTGAACAATGTTCAGTCGTTTTCTGCAGCAATGGTGAAGTTATCGATCAACGATTAATCGGCCCGACGTGTGACGCGTTCAGAATCTTGGCGTGGGCTTGACTAGACTCAGATAGTGACCTGAAAATGCTGAGGATCGAGGTTCACGAGACTGGTGAGAAAGCACGAAGGTTTGCCATAGTTATTTACGGCTTCCTAGTTGAGTTAACCAGCTTTGTATGATGAGGTGTTAAGAAGAATTGTCCTGGTAGGGCGAGAAGGAGTCTTGCAGAATGTACTTGGATGAACCACGGTCATGTTCAAAAGGGGATGAACAATCCAGGACCAATCTGGAACCTTATAGTGGAATCATTCGACTTTCTGTGAACAGTCAGGTTCAAACTGAGTAGCCTTGAAGAACTTAAATCAATTCTGAAAAGAAAGGCCAGATGTGAGTGATCATCACTCCCGTGATGGCTGAGGAAGACTTCCGCAAATGTAGAACCGTCAATTCATTCACAAAGACATCGGATGACTTCGAAATCCTTTCACTTTGAGGAAAAAACTGGGATTCAGGATCCAGGCTACCTTGTGAGCGTTTGACTTATGCTTTATGATATCAGTGTATGGATTTCATTGTCAACGATCGATACGATCGACAACGTCCAAGGTTGATCAGCGAGATAAGTTTATGCGGCTAGTCATATCTTTCATACACCGAATGAATCAAGGTCAACTATCATTCAGGAATAGCGGAAATTGAAATCCAATCAGAGCTATGTTTTAGGCATAACTGATGGTGGTTTCGATCTTCGGTTGTCAGTTTGTTTTGACCATCTGTCCAGAATGTTTACAGTAGCATGCCACACCTCTCGAGCATACCTATTGTGATACATTGACTTCAGTGGTTTCGATCTTCAACCCGGAAAACATCAGTTCCCTACATACTAAAATTCACTGTGTTATCAGAGTTAAACGTTTTGGGCAGTTTAATTTGATGAAAGGACATTTCTTCTTTTTGTGCACTTTGTTTACTGAATTTTTATCAACGATTAAGGTGAGCTATTCAGAGTAAACACCTACAAAAAATGAGAAAAATATGGTTAGATGTGAGCTAACCGATGCGTCAGGCCTCGGAAATGCGATGCGACCTGTCCGACAGTTTCTTTTCTGATCCTCATGGAACATCGGGCTCAACATCGAAACCCAATGGTGAAGAGATGTCTTCAATTCCCCCCCCCCCGAGGACAGTCACGAAACCCCGCAGGCGTCTGTGGAAAATGGAAACCGTGAGTACTCTGTGTAAAGATTAGGCCAGATTGTTTTACTCAGCGGTTTGGCTGCTTCATCATTTTTTGCCCCTGGGCTTAAAGTTTGAGCACTTCGAAAACAAATCTTCAGTTGTCCATGTCTCCGGAATCCTCATTTTCCTCGTACGTAGGCAGACTCGATTGTGAAGTACTGGGCGAACTTGATTTGATCAGGTTCACTTTGGAGTTAATGGAAGAAACAATCCTATGTTGACGTAAATCCACCTCTGTAAGATGGAAATAATGGTGGCGAACGTCTTTCCTCTTGAAAACTGAGAAGAGTAGACCAGGTTCAAGTGAGTTTTCGACGGCTCTTATCGGCAACCCAGTGGATCCTTCCAAGTTTCTTGCGCACTGACTTCAAACCTCATGAGAATCGCTATGAATAACTGGTAAGCCTCAATCCTGGAATAAGCCGGATCCTGTATTTCGCCTGTTAGCAGCGTTTTGTTCTTCATTGAGGTAGGTTTATAAAATTTCCGAAGCATTGAACGTTTATCGCATTAAGAGTTTCATTTTCCAGGTTGTTCATTGCATTAGGATGAAGGCAGAAAAAACACATATATAAACTCTTTCTTTGACTCATATATGACGTCAGCATACAGTTGGATCCCTTCAAAAAGCCTTGTGCTTCGCGACTGTTTGTTGCGTCTTCTGAGAAGATTCGAGGAATCCCCTGCGTTGCCCTTTCGAGGTAATTCTTGACTTTCCAGATATTGGATCGATAATATGTCTAAAGACAAATGACAATCGCTCTCATCTGGCCACCTAAAGACATTTTTTAACAAAATCAACCTATCACACGTCCTCTGTCCTAACAGCTTTCATCGAAAATACGTGCAATACTAATTACAAAAAGGAATATAATTTGATACCTCTTACCAAAATACCAAGGCATCTTTTGCACTCTCCATTCACTGGAAGGATGTTACAAACGAGGAGCTTTCCGAATCTTGACTGAACCTTCCTCCCTTATTAACTAGCGCGCAGCCAAATGATCCATAAGACGCCGTTGACTGTTAGGATAATCAACCGGAGATGAGCGAACAACTCACTAAATGTGTAAGTTCCCGAAAGACGATGAGACGCAGTGGGATGCGACCGACCCTAAATTCAACCGTCTTAGCACAATCCCTATCCAGATGATCCTCGGCGGCGAGAGGTGCCCTAAGTTGGAGCGGTGGTTAGGCAAGAACTTACAGTGCCGTGTTTTCGTCTTTCGCAGTCGGTCAAACTAGACAGCTACAAAAAGACAAGTGACGAGTGTACGGTAGCGAATAGCATGCGGTAAATGCGGTAAACCGTACAAAACAACAAAAAAGATGATTGGTTGGCCCTGGCATTCGAGGAATGTTCGGATCTTTTAGGCGGACTGATATTCTATCCGTTCTCGCCGGAATACACTACTTACAAGGCTGCTGAAAACTCTTGAACAGTTAATTACTAATTTCGTCCTTCTACGCGCTCATCAGGTAGGTGCAGTCTCCGAATTTGGGTCAAGTTCATTTTCTACACCAATTTTGCACCAATTTTACGCAATTGCCGAAAAGCATTCACTTGCAATTCAGTTGGCGTTAGCTTCATATTCAACTGAATCTCAGTGTTGGTCGCACATCTTCTTGTCGGAAAAACCTACCCGAAACTGTTTAGGATGACATGTGCACCGAAAAAAGGCAACGACTTACGAATCATTCGCCCTTTAAGTCCAATTAACTAAAGCTTTGTGACGGGTGCCCCCTGAATCGGATGACAGCTACCAATTTGGCCAAGATTCGATTAGTTTGCCACCAGTTTCAAATGCCTGGTGTTCATCTGTGCCACAGATCCTCTTGGAGGCGTCGACATAGGATGGTTACCGTGACATTTTAGTGACGGAGACGGTGAAACCAAACATTCAGAACTACATCCATTTTACGAGTATTCACGACCTGGCATCCTCTTCATTGTCAACGAACACAAATATCCATCAGTACGGACGTCCTGATGTTGATGCAGGTTTCCAGATGGAAGATTCTTATGACATTTTTCAGTCGTCTCCTTTTTTCTGTCAGCTTTCCTTTCCAGCCGTTCTAATAATTCGATTTTGTGAAAAGTGCCCAGGAGATGCTAGAATAAGCAATACATGGATGTCATTCTTACTTTCAGTAGTGACTTTAGGTAATGCAGTGCCTCGGCCATACCAGAGACTAGTTGATTCGTTCAGTGGAAACCGGTGGGTGCTTTTGCAGAGTGTGCACTTTTGCTCTAAACGCTGAAGACAACCTACTAATTAGAACTTCCGGATCCGTGGACGTTTTATGAAGGTCGGATAGTCCCTATATGTTTGCAGGTAGTTTTTGCTTACATGGAGTATGTACTTGGATTGCTCTGTTAGGAACAGCCCTCTTCGTTCCCTAGCTTGAATATCTCGCCTTGTTCATTCCAAAGAGTGAGACACAGTGCATTCAGTTGCCATTCTTACTGTGGCACATCACTGACCATAGGTGGATTTTAACTCTAGTTCGCTGATGACTCGATCAGTGCACACTAAAAATGCACCTGTCACTTTACGTCTGAACAGGCAGCCACGCCCATAGTCACGTGCAGGGTGTAAGAGTGGTGTTCCATTCAGTGTGCATCATGACTGTGCCGACTACAGAACGTTCTTGACCCAAATGAAATATGCACCCGGGGTGCCACTTTTGTTGCAGTTATTCGAACCCCTTTCTTGTGTACCAAAAGATCAGGTTCAACGTTTCAGGAGTAATCCAAGTAGCTTGTTTTCGTCTCAGTTTAGTTTTTTGTCTCACAAACCGTGCACCGAGGTGCAGTGGTTCCAGCTGCTACAGCTTCGTTCACCGAGGATGACGATGATAAGCGGAGGAGAGCCATGTGTTGGAGCTGACATTTTAACTTGTGAATGGATCCAAGTGAGTATATTGTCCAGTGTGACTGGAAGTAAGCAGTGAAGACGATAGCTTCGATGCCATACTGCCGTTGGTCGCGTGACATTGCCATGTCTAAGATACTAGCCATTGGTTTGCATCGTCCCACTTTCCCATCAGGAGACACAGCAGTTACCAACGCGACTCAGTTGACTGGTAAGGGATTCATTGCCAAGTCATGGGCTGACCGTTTGTCGGTCGCCCTCACCCGATGAGGGGCCGGACATAACCTGTGGTTAGCTGATCCATCGATGGAGAATGGCCTTTCCTGAAGACCGTCGGGTGTATCGCCATATCATGGACCTGATGTTCCTAACAGACCAACGCAATACTTCAGAGGCACCAATGGCCAAAAAATAAAAGTTTCGGAAGATCTTCCGCACGCAACGGTTACGTCTCTGATTCATAAAGTAGGACAGATCAGACCCCAGTATGGTACAGTCTACCCTTGACAGCCAAGCTGATGTCACGTCAGTGTCACAAATGTCGGAGGTTGGCAAACGCTGCCCTTCACTTCCCAACTCCAGAAGTGAGTTCATCAATCGACCCCCGAGTCAACATCCTAACTGCCTGTCTGGTGCGGTATTACGTTCATTTGAACAGAAAAAACACCAGATAAGGAATCTGAGTACAAAAAAAAAACGAAAACACATATAGGACATGATTTCGCGAGTCCTTGCTTGCCATTCGAGTGACTTAATTCGAAGACTGAATAACGTCGTATAAGTAAATTTGTACTTCAAAATATTTTGCCCCTATTCAGCTGTTTGTGTGAATTCAACAACAGTCCTGATGTTGATGTCCGTCGGTTACCCAGAAGACACTTCGTTTACACAGAAGTAGAACAGAGGTGTAACCGGACAAATATTATTGGAGACTCGACTAAACGTAAGGGAAAATCGCTGCCAAAAGTATAAGTATATTTAAAACAATCGTTTTTGACGACAAGTCCGTAATTCCAACATGTACTCAAAATCAGAAAAAATGAGGGTAATCTTTAGAACTTTCGCAACTCAAGTGGATTTGAGTAAACACCAGCTGCCTGGTGTTCACGAAGGTAAAATTGTGCCGCTAGCTGTAAACAGGTCAAAGAATTTGATCATTTGGGGTGAGATCGAAAATTACAATTCCATTGCTCCGCGAGCGTTTTAGCTTTTTCACCTTATCAAATGGATCAGCTTGAAAGGTGCCTAATTTTTTATCGTCCCTTGCGATTTCTCACAGATATTACTAGTTAAAAATAATTAGATATGCATTCAATGAATGACACAAGGTGATCATCATAGGCCAAAAGAGGTGGCATATTTTTTCGTTGTTCGTCCTACGTAACTGTTCAGTTGCATTACTGACGTTCTCTATACTACTTTGAGTAGTATGGACACAAGGGAATATTCTTCAGACGGAAATAGGTAGCTTAGCATAAAACTGAAATACCCTAAGTAACTCACGTTAAAATTCTTGCATCTATCGGGCTTAACACAAATGTCAAAAAGATCAGTGATGGATTGCTAAAATTTACTATCACTGATGGCCATAACTTGTCTCATTCCACATGATATCAAGCAAACTTTGAACCAACACAGGCAGGTGAGTAGTTACGTTGGATTTATTCTTCCCAAACCGACCCACCTATCATACGAATGGATGGTTGTTTGTTCTTTGGTTTTGTGGCGAACATACATTTCAAGTTTCTAATCACCGGTTGGACTCAGTAGCTATCGTCAGAATTGCTGAGTTGAAGTCGCGTCAAGCCAGTGAAACAAAACCTACAATAATCAGACCAAAACGTTGTTGAAAACTAAGGACAAAATCTTTTATTGTAGAGGTACATCAACTCGTGTTGAACTAACCCGCATCTGCCCACTTAAACATTTGCGTTCCCTCCACACACGCTGCACCAATCAGCTGATCTGTGTTACCCGCTATCGACAAGGTTCACTTATCATAAATCAACCGAAATTGTCTGTGCGAGGACCAAACTCCTGGGAATCATGCAGAATCGTCTACAGTGATGTCGATGCAAGCTGTTTTGTTTCTAAAAAGCACCGTTAACTGTCGATCAGGCATAAAGGCTCAAAGGCTTTTAATTCTTTCGGTCGCTCTCAAAATTCTAAGTCCATTGTCTTCTATGAACGGCAAAATCGCCCGTTCAATTAATGCGCACTTGGTTTAGAGACGCTACCCTCCTGGAGAGCGCTCAAACGCATTCCCTCTCACCGATGTTTGAATGTATGAACTCGTCAAAAGTAAAGATCATCCTTGAAAAAGGCATGACGCGTTTTTTCTCATGCCGGCCTGTTTGGGGAACCGCCGCGCACAAGAACACCTAAGGTTACAGATGCGTTCACCGAACGGATACAAACTAGTACTGGTCAGGTTGACTGCCACTCAGAGAGCCAAAGGTATTCCAGCTAGGAAGGGTGGAGTTTGTTTCAAACTTCTGAGAAAATTAGTTTGACCTTCAAGTCTGGCGTGAGCTGTTCCGAAATTCTGAATGAGAGAGAGACCTAGAGATCCGTACACCTGAAACGTCTAGTGTGTTTGGAACTGTAAGTTAACGTACTCGTCGCTGATAAGTTCCTTGATATGTTTTATCAATTTATTGTATGCCAAATCAGATAATGTTTACTGAAGCTTCCATCCGCATGGAACACCATTGTGCAATCGTAAACGCAACACCGTGGCCCCTCAAGTCTATCCAATGAACCCACACTAGTCAGAAGAAGGCGCAGTTCCAGGCGCAAACGGGTAGACAAACGAGTTTTGACTATCCCTGCCTGATCATATGCACGCCGGAGCTCCTAAAGCAGGCGAATCCTCACGTGAACGTCGTCTTGCAGGCCAATGCCTTGACAGTTCACAGACCCACATCCCCTATCAAACAACATTAAGCCACCTCCTAGGGGGGTTTCAGCTTCCCCTATTTGGGCCATATCGCTCCTTAGGAAATTATGGTACAGAGTGACTTCCAATCGATTGACAGTCTCCATAATACCTAACCAGAGTAGCTCCGAATATTTTCGTGTCTCGTAAACACGATTTTACAGGGTTTTCATCGTAAAACGTTTGAACTTAGCGAATTCCTACCGAGGTTTGCTTCCGAAGGTGGGAAGGTTATTTCAGAACACTGTCACAACGCAACCACAATCCTGGAAGACGACACAACAGTGAACACTGCTCAGGAGTGCATGCGACAGAACAAACAACACGAAGATTGTTCTCACTGTCTACGTTTGTAAATCAGTCGAACCAAACTGAAGTCGAGCTTCAGAAGCTGGATAATGACGTGGGGTGATGCGGGACAAGAGAGAACGACTGGTCTGATGTTTTTTTACTTCATTAAAACTAGATAAAAATAAATATCAGAGCATCTGGTACGCAGAACGACAACAGTTACAGTACTTGTGGAAATACCAGGAGTAACAACAACAACAACGACAATAACCACAAGAAAAACGAGACCATTCGCGACCGAAAATATGGCATACCAAAGAGAGAAATGACATGATTAGAGAACACCATCTTTGTTCTCCCCACAAAGTGCATGCATAAAAATACCTGTTGGACAGAAGGGATATCTGCAAAGTTTTATCGATTTTGTAGCCCGTAACACGTGAGTGGGGATATCAACCCATCAGAAGGTAAAAATGAACCTTTGTTTTGAGCAATGTTACTACTTGGTTGGATGGCCGTCATAAGTCAGTGCTACAAGACTCAGCTAAATGCTTCTCGTGAATCGGTAAATGCAAATACATGCGAGCTTTTTTTTATTTTTTTTGCTTCAATTGTCTCTGTCGTACATTGGTTGGTTGTTTTGGGTGGGTGGTTCGTGAGGAATGCGTAATCGTCGAATGGAATGAACAAACGATGGATGTTTGCTGCGTGGTGTTATCATCGGTTCACAGCAGAATACGAAATGAGTAATAGTCACACGGTGAAGTCACGATATTCGGGTGGTATGGGGTTGTACAGGCACATCTTTAACTGGGGAACACATCGACATCGGTGATAGGGATTTCTGGTCTCATTCCGCGAGCTAATCATATTCGCGAAAAACCACTCGTTGCATCCAACCCATTGACAAACCTCAAAGCATTCTTTTGCGGTGGGGATTACGCACATAAAGCTGCCGGTTTCTAAAATAAGTAACGGAACGAACAGTTGAGTAGAAGTTTCACTGTACATACAATAACCGAATAGGAAATACACCCTATATCAATTATGGTAATAATACCTGTGCATACAGTCGACCCGGAGGTACTATTTTTAATGTTGCTACAAACAAAAAAATTGCAATACAGCCGATGAGGAGTGAAACAAAAAACACTAAAACCAATGGTTTTGTCAGGCCATGAGGTCTAAGCAAGCCTGGAACCACACTCGTTCATGATGTCTACCAAATGTACTGACCAATATCAGAAAACTTGACAAGTTATGTGTGCAGTGTGATCATAATCAACTTGTCCCTTACAAAAGACCGTCTGAAAAATACCTAAGTAACTATTAATTAGGATGAAGGAAACTACTCACAAGGTTGCTGAAAACTTGTGAGTAGTTTCCTTCATCCTAATTAATAGTTACTTAGGTATTTTTCAGACGGTCTTTTGTAAGGGACAAGTTGATTATGATCACACTGCACACATAACTTGTCAAGTTTTCTGATATTGTTCAGTACATTTGGTAGACATCATGAACGAGTGTGGTTCCAGGCTTGCTTAGACCTCATGGCCTGACAAAACCATTGGTTTTAGTGTTTTTTGTTTCACTCCTCATCGGCTGTATTGCAATTTTTTTGTTTGTAGCAACATTAAAAATAGACATTGCGAAATAATATGAAAATTGCACCGATAAGGTAACACCGGAAGGGCAAGTTTATCAAATTCGTTCGATTTAGAGGTCATTTTAGTGCTCATACAATTAACAGTGTAAGACCGACTGTTACCAGCGGTTCCAACTCATTACCTGTTAAAGTGTTGTGCACATCTTTCCCCAGAAACGGTTGCGTGCGTGCTTTCACACCTGATTACTACGCCCATTCCGGTTAAAAACTCATGTGCTAAATAGGTCATCACCAACTAGGTAGATTTAAAGTAGGTTACATTTTCAGGTAACCTGGTTCCAACAAAAAATTCAAAATCATCAATGTAACACGCTGATTAGAATATCTAACTGTATATCGGTTACACGAGGTCGCCTTCAACCAATATAATGACTTGAGAATAAAGCCACATCTATTTTGCACCAATTTTCAAGGCGGCTATGCAAAATCTCCGGGGGCGGTTTACACGTGAGCAGATTATTTGTATATATAACAACCACAAGTTGTGGTGAATCAAACTGACCGAATTATTCCAACACATGCGTTGATAACAACAAACTGTGAAGAGTAATGGCCATGAAACCTACCGGGGTCAAATCGATGACCTTCTTCCGGACATTCCTTGGAGAATTTTAGATCCCTTATAGGAAGTCCTTTGTAACTGGCAACTAGGGGGTGTTGAAAAAAAATACAAAATTAAATGTATTCAAAGCGTCATTTTCTTGCTTAGTTGGCTATAAGATATGCACCTTACAATCAGTAAGGGGGAAATTTGTTTACACAACTCCTAAACCGCTTTCTCATGAGGTAGTAAAAACTTACGTATATATTTGTATATATATATATACGTATGTTTGTAAGATGTAAAAAAACTCCGAAATTCGGCGGATGCCCCTGCTCCACAAGGTGCCGTCGTGCTGGAAGCACCGGTGGATTTTACGCACCACGCAGTGCGTGATATGTCTAGGGATCAAAACTGTCGTTCGAAAACGCCTTGTCAAACATTATATGGAGTCTAGGTGCGATATACCTGCGTTATACAGCAGGTGACTTTAAGCTGTTCCCAAGCTGAGCAGTATGCTTGTGCTAACTCATGAAGTCGTTACAAATGGGGACAAGACGTCTGCAAGCAAATAGCCAAGCTCGGTGAACAAATTGAAAGCCATTTGATCTACGTCCAATCAATATCAAGCACATAGCTTTCTGGTTCATTATCTACTCCGTTGTTCTTCTCAATTAGTGCTTACTGTTACCATGTCCCCAATTTCTGAGCAACCTGAGCACAAAGACTAGAAGATGCTTCAGGTGTAAGCGCTCCTAAAATCTTCGAAGAAATCCGAATTTATCTACGGGACAGAGCTTGAAATACTAGGCCCTCAATTCTATCGACAACTCGGAGTATATCTTCGTATTCGTCACCTCAGTTCATGACAGAAATATAACCCTTAAATGCCTTCAATTCATAATGCCAATCATCCTTTAACAGCTTCGGTAAACTCAACGAATTTTCAAAGACTTACTCATGGCATTGCTTTGTGACCAGCAAAACAATGTGAGGAGAAAGCCGGTGAAGAAGCTGAAATTTCGTATCTGTGTCATACTGATCAATAGACTGTCTCCTGAGTAGGGTAATGTATCAAAGATTTGATCTGATGAAAACAGTCGACACTACTGAGGCCTCCCGCACGGGATTATGCTGCCAAATTATTGCTGCACTCTAGCAACTTGGTGTGTTTATATACACCTGCCTTGTTTACGGCTTCCGCCTGATTCTCGTCACATCGACTGCCTCTGCTAACCAATCGAATGGATTGTGGAAGGGCCACGTTCATGATGAAGGGGGTCTGGCAAAAGAAACAAGTAAGGGACGCGGTCGGTGAATGTGGCCTGTGGGTTGGATACAGCTCTGCCGCTAGCTGAATCGCCGACGGCCCCACACAAGCAGACCATTGGTCAGTTGGCCAATTCTGTCAGCCTTGATGCTCATTGGATGATTGAGAAATCGTACGATGTTTGGTCGACGGGATTGTCTCCGGAGACCTGGTACACGCCAACACGTCCACACACGGCTCCAGCCATCAGCAGGTTGGTGAAGCGATTTGCAAAGCTTTGTGAAATCTGTTCCTGCGTTTTACGTCGGATTACACATTCGTAAAATTCGTAGCTCTAACGCTTCAGTCGAAAATTTCGGCTTCCGAATGAAACGTCCAGCTTGATTTATACTTAATTAAGCCTTCGAAATTCGTGTCGCTCAGCAATTCTGATCAGGTAAGCTAGACGGCCGTACTGAATACAGAACTCCTGTTGCACACGAACTATCAAAGATGACCGCAGGCAATAGGTAGAATACAATTGTTTGAAGGTCTCTGTCTCGCTCTCCGCAAGATGGGTAATGAAAGAGCACCTCATTTATTTCCGACTAATTAAGTCCTAGTAAGTGAAGGTTCGGCCTAATCTACAAAGAACTTGATTTCTAGCCATCCTGGGCTTTATTGGACGGATTATCAAGGATTGCCACGTGCAGATATTGTTCCCATCTCAGCACAATTATTGGGCTATGCAAATCGCTCGCTTTTTCTTCACGTTGGGCACTCCATCGTTTGGTCTACTGTAGTTAGTAATGGGAGAAGGCGCTTCCTCAAATGGATCATCTTCCTCCGGGAATATGCTTGCAGTAGCATTCATTGACATTCACATGGCATTCATGGGTTGAACAACAAATGGACTGTGATCACCTCCTAAACTCACTACCACGTGGCTTGTTTCAGGTGAATGGGACTCGGTCCCCACCCTGCTTAACTTTTAGCTAACTCATTGTGGTGCTGTAGATGTGGTGCTTTTCATGACAAGTTGTTTTAAGATTTGTCAGCCGCAGAGAATAGGGGAAGTCGAGTCCCGTCAACGTGTTTCTTGGGTAGTTGTTCCCTGATTGACCACTGCGGGATGATACCTAACCTAGGTCAGTAAACCGCAGATACCGCATGTGAACCACATATCTTTCATGTTACACTCGAGCTATATCAAGACCGCCTCAATTGCTTTTGGACAACGTTAGATGCACCCATGCTCTCGTTGTGAGCTCCCTGAAAAGCAGCCATCGTCGAAGGTGGGCCAACCGAGTGGTCTGCTGGTCATTCCGTACTCAAACACACCCAATGACTTACCTCATGATAAAATTCAGCCACCACTCATCACTGATGGTATGTCTACAACAAAGCAAACTTTGCACATTCACAGTTCCCATTTCGCATCCCTGTCTATTTTTAGAACCCATCCCTTTTTTCGCAATTATCCCCGGCATCATCCACGAGATCTGATTGCAAACCTAAAACAAGACAACCCGGTGAAAAACTACTTGATTAGCTATAAAACGGAAGCTCTAATTAGAATAGGGTAAAATATTATCGCTATTTGAAATACAGCCCAGTTTGTTCGATATTCATAAAAGGAAAAAACGAGCAAGTAGTTTTAATGACGTATACACAGCACGGAAGCGTTGAAGAAAAGATATGAATAGCGAAACCCGCTTACTTCTGTTTGTTTTAACTTGGTTGCCTAATTCCCTGTTCCGTTGTGTCTGAAACCTATTTGTCGTTTGCCCTAGCCAGTGATTTGATGCAATGTTTCGTATACAGTTTCCGAAACCAGGGGTTTCGTCATGCAGCAGTTAGGTGCTGGCATCTCGTACCATTCTGACCCGAAGGACATGTACAAGACGCGTCCAACTGATCTTCTTTTACGGGACACTCAGAAGTAGAACACAAAGAAAAATACAACAGCAATAAGAAATATCTTGTTACGGAGTGGAGACCTCCAGACAGTAGTGTTTTTTTCATTTGGAAAATTACCTTTAATTTGTGTTTCTTGTTTCATTCTGAGACCTCACAATTAGAGGAAATCGACCATTGTTTAACTGCCTATTTGAATGCCACCCAATCAGAACCAGCTTTAACAGAGGTCACAATGCTATTGTACGCAAAACACCTTTTATTCCAGACTAAAGTTATTCTGCAGACCTCCAAGGAGCTCCATAAGCAATATATAACAGAAGGCAGGAGAAGCATCCATTCCTGCTGACTAATTTCACAAATTGATTTACGATTCCATAAAAACACCAGATAGATGATCATCTTTCATATCGTCGCCACATGGAACCCGGCATCTCGTGGAACACCAACGTAAAGCGGCCCGAGCGACTGACTTCTCACTGAGCGAATCCACTGAAAACCAACTGAAACCAATCGTCCCCATCATTTGACGTTTCCGTGAAATCTACGACGTCACATTTTCAGCTTTGAATGATAAGCAAGTCTGAGACTGCTACATGGGTATCACTGGGCAAACCGATTGAGGTGCTTAAATCTGATTGGCTGAATGCAAGTAGGCAGCATGCTAGGGGAGGAAATCAGAGGGCAACCTTCCGATCTCTTAACCATTGCAAAAAAAGCTAGTCAGTAAGGCATATTTCACAGTGCCCGTATGTAAAGTGCGGGAATTTCGCAAGCGGTTCAGTGCGTGTACTTGTAAAATTACCCGCTGCGACACTGCTTGGTCCATGTTGCAAACGCCTGTGGTCACATTTACCCAACGTAAGCCGTTAGCGCCTGTAAAACAACTTTCAGCAACTGTGGCAATTTTAGCAGCTTGTTTAACATCGTGTGTACACCGGAAGTTACGAAATTGCAACGGTTCGGTCCAAGAGTCCACAGAATACACATCAGCCGTTCAAGATGCTTCTTACCCACATACTACTGCTTATAAGTTTACTGTATATTTGTGTTAATATCTACCTTCCTTGGATAAGACCAGAGAAGACAAACTGAAGATTCCGTGAGCAGCACAGCGTTGACACAGTCAATTTGGCCACGACTGTCACAATGTGGCTCTCCTTAGGAAGTGCGCGGATTTCCTACCATCAGACAATGAACAAATGCAAATATCAAACTTTCCCCATCCGAGTTTTACATCATCGAAACGCACATAAGCTCGTCGCTTAGGACGAAACCTTTTTCTATTGCTTAAGAGATTGGGGTGGGTAAGCCGGTCTTCTAGCTGAGTAGGTTCTACTTGTCACTGAGAGAAAACGGTTCTCTATTAATCAGCACCCGGCGTTTCATTCACATTCCGTTTGAAGTTTCCCTATTCTAGAACCGAGGTGGAAACCTGGTGGTTGTCACCAAGTGTAGTAACTGCTGAAAAAGCGGTCATACGGGTCAGGTGACGAAGAACAAAGACAGTACCACAACAGAAGTGCACTGTCGAAGGACAGTTGTTTGTTTGCACACGAATTTGCAATTCTGCGGGAGATTCAAATGAGCCGCTGCTGAAGTGACCGTTTCATGATGTTCTTCAACTAAAAGTGCTGCACCCAAGCGTGAGAAAGACACTTAAAGAATCAAGCGTTAAATGAACTAGAAGAATCAATAAGTGGTTCAGCTGGAGAAGCGGTGATCATCCGGCGCCAGGGTACAAAATTTCGTCAGAAGCTGGCTTGGAACTCCAAAGCTTGGTTTCAGTTCCAATCACCACTGTCAACCCCATAGTGCTACGAATGGTCTATTCGTTAACAGTGACCCACACACAGATTCGACGCATGGTTCATAAAGATTATCCTCAAGGTCGTGCGGTACTTCCGTCCTATCGATCAGTCCGACCTAGATTTTGCTGTTATCGCTCGGAGTTCATGAGATCGCAACGAATGCGCAGGCAGTGTTCACTTCCGGATGTTTTAGACGTCTAGTCGCGTTGCATTTTTCAAGCGGAACCCCAGGGGGGTCAGTGGTGGCCACGTTTCCAGACATAATCCAAGTGTAACACCTCTGCACGCTGTCGCGACTGAAGTAAAATTATGATACGTCGCGTTTACCATCGACATGACAGTGAAATTGCTAGGGCTAGATGTATCCGTTCGATAGACGATCGATATGTAATAAGGCATGGGCTCCGTCGCACCTATTTAATCATTTTCAGACAGACTTGTTGAAGGTAAAAACAAGGTAAAACTATCAGGTGGAACACCTGTTTATGCTACTCATCAGCCGAACGCTCCGCACAAAGACAGCATCGTATTAGCTGAGATATCGATGGGGATTACGATCAGAGCAACATGTCACTGAGGTTCTGTGGCGTCTCCCGTTAAAATCAAACACCACTTGCCACTTGCTTCCATTCGTGCTGAAATTTAAAAAAACGTCTGATAAATACTCAGTGATTAGCCCCACCTGACGAGCCCGAAAGAAAGCAAGGCTGCCGAACAGTATCCAAAAGCCCCTACATTAGCTATGAATGAGTCACATCAGATCATTTCTTCAAACCAATGATCGAATTCTGGCTGCCATTTATTACTCGTTTGCACCACGCTGCTAACATGTGTTCTCAAACCCTGCGTCCCCCACACCAACTACGCAATTTCACTCTAATGCGCAAGTTTCCACCAACTTTCCAGCCTACGACTGAGGTAAATTCAGCTAACGACTCGACTTGAAAGCCTTACAGATTATACCACGTGAAACACACTTTCATGAAATAAACTATTTTATCGCAACCGGCTTGGCTTGCAGATCTGCGCAGGTCAGCATTCAGCCTAGAAAGTTACAGTGCGGTTAGGATGACAGCAAAATTTTAACAAAATATTTAAAAAAGAGGGCAACAGTGGTGTCAGCTGTGGGAAGATAGTTCGATATTTTGAATATCGTCCCATCTGAAACATGAGTATCACAAACGAGATTAAATTGATTTTCAACTGTCTCCCGTCAGATCCAACTTGATTTTCAAGTGAGTACCTGGTTTTATGTGCGAGCAGCTTGATTTTTATGTAAAAAAACAAATCTGCAAGAACAAGTCCAGAAATAAATCGATAAGTAGTTTAGTGGAAGAATAATTTCACAAGATGAGTGAAACTTCCAACTGAGAAGTTGTCACACGAGAAACCAGTCAATCCTTGATCACGTGATGTGGTTTTCGTGATTGAAGAATGAAAGCCATCCAAGTGAGAGCTAATTACAATGCTGATCAGCCACTCGTGACCGAACGGTTCTGTTCAAATTACTAACAGCCGGGCGGTTTGAAACTGTCTACTAGAGTTTCGTCAGATGCTGACTGCTGATGATTCCCGATAAGGATTGAGTAGTGCTTCTCGGCTATTCAGCGTAGACTGGCTTCACTGACGGGACAAAATCTAAATTGAGAGGTGAGCTGTTGGAAATTCTGAGGAACCTCAAATTGGACAGGACCGGTAGTGGATCAGCCTTAGGAATAATGCCAGATAAAGTGTGGTAAACTATACGGATGAGATTAAAGTGAATTTTGAGTGATCCGGCTTAAAAGCAAATGTGTTTTTCCCCACAGGTAAAATCCCGGTAGATTTGTGTACCATCATCTATGAACAGCAAATGTGAGTGAAGATGGCCCCTTTTTGCGTGCTTCTTTCTCAGGTGCAAACTTGTTCAGGAACAGCTGACCTGATATCAAAATGACTTTGATAAACTTCAAAAGAAATGTTACTGGGAGCTGTCAGGCGACCGTCCGGTCCTACAAGCATCAACGTCTGGACATTTTTCTGCAAAAGAAACGCAGGTCCTGATAGTTTCGTCATTCCTTATAATCGACAGCCGAAGAGCTTTTCCTGCAGGCAGCTATCAGTGGAAGACTGAGTTTCCTTCAGTATGCACTGCTTAGTTCTTTGGTCCTTTGATTAGCGTTTCGTGAGCCTGCTTATCGCAGTTCTCACTTTTCATAGTTTGATGAGTTCCCCAGTGCACTGAATAAAGCTGCATTGTTGTTCCTTCCCATGGGCGAACCCCAGTATCGATTTCGACGCACACAAAATTCATTTTGAGTTAGTTTCTTCATCCCAGTTATCCATTTTTTTCTGCTGATCGTCGCACAGTTGGTTCTGACGATCTCCTGGACAGAATTTTCCACACTTGCCTAGACCCTCAAGCTTCTGACATTTAGCTTCATATATCCTTTTATTTTGTTGCACGACGGTGTAGCTTTGCTAAACTAGCACACGCCATGTGTACAATAACTCATTTTTGTAACCGACCGGTAAAGAGGTTCTATGTGAAGCCAGAAAATGTATCCTAGTTGTAACAACGGAATTAGTTAATCAAAAAATTCGGCGATCACTCTCCCAGCCGAGATACCAAAATCTTTTCGCAGATTGTGTATTCCAGCGGAAAGCGGGAGGAAAAAAATTATCTCCGATACAAGTAAACCTTACAGTCCATATTCCAGGGTCAGCTGTGTCCAGAATGTGCTCACCGGAGCTTCGCATCTGACACTCACAAACACAAAACGGGTTCCTTATTTGACTCGAATGTTCATTCGGGTAGGACAACTTGAAGTCAGCAGCAGGCCGTTGCTCCTGTAATAAGGTGGAAGTTTGACAGGAACTCGGAGCCTACGTCCCAGAGCGAACCGGTAGGGTATACTGGTGCCTAACTTCTGTGCACTCATAAAGACTATTGTTTTGATAAAGAGCGGAACGGAAGAGAGAAACAGTGAGTACTTAGTGTGAAAACGATCAGAAACAGGGTGCCTACACTTTGGAAAATCAACGATACTAACAAATCTGAACATCTTATCCGAGTAAGACATAATCAATGAGTTTGACCTGACCTTCTATGCCAAACCCAGCGAAAGTCATCCCAGCAAACGGGGAAGGATGCAATTGAGCTAAACAGTCTGACGAGGATTTGGCAGCAGGTTCGCCACTGGGACTGGTTACGTGCCAGGTCTAACCATATGCTGGGTGGGTCACCTGAACCCCAAGCAGGATTCAACTTGATAACCATCGCTTTATGGGCGGTCAGTAGACATGTATGTCACGGAATCAGTATCAGCATGACCGGGAACGTTTCATCAAGTAATGTATGATTTCAATTTTAAGTTCAGACCTCAATGTTTATCAAATGCCACATGCGATTCTTGGATATGAAACGTGGTTCTGGAGCATAGACCAAACATTCCTCAAAATAACCAGAAGTCTGGACGTGCACCAACTTCCAGGTGATCCAAGACATTGAACGGACAAGAGCTCAGCTGTTCATGTCAGGTAAATACATGTTTATATAGAGTGGTTTCAATCGACGTGGGTCCTGAAGCGTGTGACTGTTGTTTCGCTCACTCTATACGTGACAGTAAGTATAAGTGTCCAATTTTCCTGTGTCCGTAGTACTTTTAGCCGTTCAGTGCATGAGGTTTAAAAGTACCGTTGTCAGCGACTAGGCTCGTTGATCGAGCACGAAAAGTAGCGGTAATTTTGAACTGCGAAGAAGTGAAAGGCCTCAAACGAAGTCGTACAAAAGTTCGACAGTATTGAACTGGAGTTCGTGTCGGGTGTAATTACAGACTAGGTTGTATCACCACTGGTAGTCAGAAGACCTTCATTATGGACCCAAGCAAATGACCAAAACAAAACGGAGTTATTAGATGGGAGTTGAGCGGACGATCCCTCGCTTACCGGGCGAGTGCTTCATCAGCTAAACTACCGTGAAGACGTACCCACATCGTACAGGTGCATTTGAGTTTGTCACAGCTCTGTCTAATGCATTCTGTCAGTATCATTAGTTGAGCCTGTCTAATTAGGCCAGAAGCTGACATCGCCCAGATACCTATACTGTGTGAAAGCGATGCAGGAAGAACAGGGGGTTGGAAAATTTTGATTCTGGGCCCAAACGCACGAGCAGCTCACTATGACACTCACTGAACTCAAATTTTGGTCCATTGGGCAGAGGTGTGAAGAATCAATGTGAACCAATCTGCATGTATGCGAAGTGCGGCAGTGTACAGGGTAGCTTAGTTGGCAGAGCACAAACCTCGTGAGCGGTCGCGGGTACTCTTCTTAGCCAAGAATTCGGGTTTTTTTTCTCGCTTCTATTTTATGTGCTTAAGTCCGTATTCCCTACGTAATTTATGCGCTGTTAGACCGGAGTAACAGTCAAGAATATTGGTTTGAAATGTGACTTAGAAGGAGGGCTAACTTACGAGCTGTGTGAACCTATCATCTGAGAATTCGTCACCCCAAAAGCTAGTCAAAAGTTGGTCGTGGGAAATGAACATCATAATTGGAGAACTGGTGGCCCTAAGCCCTGTCTTCGTCCGAGTTAATCACACCGCAAATCAGACGCTCATGGCCGAAAGATTCGGTCCTCAACTACTAGCCGGGAGATTGATGGTTCGGATCTCTCCCCAACAAGGATGAAACATTGCTTTTCGACGTTCTGATATACAATGCCTTCCTTCAGTTGCTCGGCAAAATCTTGATTAAGATTAACTAACTGCCCACTTCTACTGAGTCCCCGGTGGTGTTAAAATTCCCACGTAATCTTCACACTTATTGATTGTAGCTCAACAAAAGTGAACACATTCATTTCAGCTGAGGTCAACTCACCCTAAGTCTCGTCAACATAGGGGGGGTATGATTAAATTCTTTTCTCAGGTATGAGCAGAACGCGTGTACAGCCATGCAACACGCGAAACTAATGAGGACAAACGCCAACTGTCGAAACAGACGAGAATCTATGTCATATACGTGTACCACCGGGCAGCATGCGAAACTAATGAAGACAAACGCCAATTGTCGAAACAGACGAGAATCTATGTCATATTCTGTTAGGTGAGTATTGTTATGAGACAACAGTTGTGGGGGAGAACGAAAACACTCGTTCTGTGATTAGGTTCAAGTGCACTTGATTCAAGGTTGAAAGCTAACAGCGTGAATAAAGCCAATCCTACCTGGTAAGCAAAAAAAACACTCAACTTGGAACAAATGAAATAACGTACACAACAAATGCATCACCAGTACAAAGGACATACCATATGGAACAATAGTACATTACGAAAGCACCTTGTGGAGATGAGTACAAAATGGTTTGAAGATCACCTCGGTTCGTATGTGCATACATAGAACTGTAACAACTATTTGTGGTTTGAGCGTATTTTTCTGCTCTGGCACTACAATATACTAAAACTTAATCAATTTCTTAAGTTAAAGTTTTATTATTTATTATTTGATATTATTTATGGACCTTTTCCAGATAAGCCCCGCCAAAATTTAACCCCCGCCACCCAAAAAAGAGGATATGAAATTTGTACTTTTATTTTTTATTGAAGAGGGTGAAATTGGGACATGTCATTGATAATTTGCATGAAAAGGTCCGTTTTTTGGGTACCTTTGCCTCCAAACGAACTCACACAAGTAGCTGTCCACTGAAGATCGGTGTGTGCCGCATCGGCGTTTATTCTGCATCTTGTAGACATGCCAAAGAGATTCGATGGTTTATGTGTGAGCTCCAGTCGTTGGTATGAATAACCGTTTCATGAGTATAATTCATGTCAATCATCGTTTCAATTCTTTGGTATGGTGCCCACATATCGGAGACGATGATTGAGCCGGGAGCGATACAGGCCTGGATTGTGTCCATCAAAGTGCCCGCAGTTCGATCTGGCACTGCATATATGAGCACCCCTTTAGTTTCCCGGCAGATCCCTCCGAAAGTCCACTGCTGGGGAGGGACTCGCCCTGCGTGGGTTTTACGGCGAGATATTAGTGTTTCATCGATCTCAACGTGTAGACCTGGGCCGCCAATATAACTGTTGGAGTCTGCAAAAGCCGCTAGGCGCAAACTTCGCGAAGAAAGTTCTTCTAGTCAACAGCGGTTGTGTGTCTAATAGATAATTCCTTTGAGCAGAATTTGATTTTCCCCAAATTTTTGGACCAGGAATAAAATGAATAGAATTACTGTTCTAAACTCTATCCTAGACCACTCCAGCCAAGTTCCCTTTCGAAGACCGATTTCTTGCCGACACTGTCGGGTATTAGACCTCCACCTGTCAGAAACAGTTGAAAGTGCCATTTGGTGGCACGAAAACCACATTTCCGATAGTTCTTGAAACCCATCAAGTCATTACCAGCGATTAGCAAAGTACTTCGCTTGGATAGGGCCACTAATTTCCGCATGCATGTCATCCAGGATCTAGTCTTGAGTTTCAACGGTCCCAGATCACTGAATTTCTTGTGGCCAAACTCTCTGCCGACCATTGATCTGTTGACCAGGTGAATTCAACTCTAACAGGTTGCAGGTCCTGGCGGCACTACATCGGATCATTTGGGTTTCGGAAATTTCGTTAGCCACGTCCTGAAGCTAGGGCTTCAACTGGAGTAGTAGTAACCTCAGTTACACCGTTCTACATAGAATGTAACTCTCAGACCAGAAACAATGGAACATAGCAGAGTAGTAGGAACGGCGAAGACATGTAAATCAGGGTCCAATGATCTGTGTGACATGCGTTGTCGTGCTTGAGACTCTGCCGTTTAAAATCTTGCTTGAGGAATGTAGAAGCTATTTATCACAACAAAATCAGTGGTCACCAACAACATAACAAGCAGCGCAGCGAGCTTAATGGTTACTAACAACATAACAAGCAGCGCAGCGAGCTTAAAAGTGCGATAGTCCTCCTAACTTTTTCTCCCTGAACATTTCCACCACTAATGAACTTTAACTTTAAAATGCCAACAACATGAAATGGGTCATGAAGTTCCGGCAGTGAGACCCTAACATTTCATAAAAATTGGGAAATCCGACGCCACGTGACACTCCTACGTGATTGATTTTGAGCCATATCACTTGATGAGTTCTCAGTTGTAACTGTTGTAACTCAGTTGCAATTTGTAAACCAGCTGATTTGCCAAAGTGCTCAGACGAATATGTCATGAAGACCACTCATTTCACTCGAAGGAAATTCGCGATGTACTCCTCAACCAAGGCACTCCTCAACTGTAAGGCTCTCTATCCGCGAGATGCTCGCATCGAATGACATGTGTAAACTGGAACGGATAGCGGATTTGGGAGAATTTATGAACAGTGAGCAATCGTATACGGACAGCACCTACGCTGCTAAGGAGCATTGGGCGTTGACTTGCCAGCTTGTTTTTTTATACAAACTAAAAGCATCATTTGACGGTAACCTGTCAGAGTCAGTGCGGCTATTATTATCGTTTATTTTTGAAGAGCATGGTCACAGACATAAAAGTGAATGTAAGCGATGAATGCGAAAGTGTTACAGGAGAATATGAGATGAAAGAGAGAAACGTCCCATTCGAAGTCATGCCACCAACAGTTCCAGTCAGACAAGATGAATCCCGACGTATGTAAGAATATTTGGTATGGAAACATGCGTGTAAATTTCAACAACCGAAGAAAGGACAAACAATGGTGTCCTGCAACGGTGCGCCGGCCGTAAACTTAAATTGATCAAATCACCATCAACACCGATGGTGGGGATCAGTGACTGGCTGCCGGCTGTTTCGGGACATACTTGTGGGTTCCATCCACGCGCGTCCCGAGTCGCTTCTCTCTTTGTTCTCGAGAGCCGCGTAAGGTGCGGACAAATCGCTTAGAAACTGAGATGCTGGCAGATCCTGAAGTTAGACTCTACCAATTGCCCCGCCGTCGGATTTCGATTAGTTCTGGAACAGGACCGCCACCTATTTGCGCAATGCCAGGAGTTTTGTCTGTGGCAAGACACTGCTAGGTCCACACAAGCACCGGGTATCAGACAACAATTGTCTTAGCTGCCGTGCCACCCGGATGAAGCACGATGGCGGAGATATTGCCAGGTTGCCCAAGCCCAGAACAGGAGCTGTCGAGATGCCAGGGTCGGGTTCGAACCACGGACCTTCTAGTCAGAACGTTCATATTTTGTCCCCTGGGTTATTTCGAGCTCGAGATCAGAACAGTTCGAGATAGAACGGTGACGTTGCTTGAAACTCGAAGAAACGTTACGACTTGTTCCGATCGTGATTCAGCCCGACGGATTACCAGACACCGAGTGTGCGTGATTACCGTGGTGCCCGGTGGACACGGAAGGCTAACTAAATTGAAGAAGCCTAGAAATTCGGGAATGTCAGAAGTTTTTTTCACTTGATCCGTACAACCAGTCCCAGGAAACCGCCGGTGAGCAAAGCCACCGAGAATCAAAGTAGCGCAGCCTTCTTCAATAATTTAGGACTTCTCGACCACTGGGCTACCGGCTTCGAACAACAATTCTTGTGGCCACCTGCCGTCATTCATTTGGATACTGGAACTGCAGTAGAACCCTGAATTGTGAACTTTGAACCCTCTACAGCCTCTAAGGTTAATGACTGCATATGTTCCCTCAAGCTCCACGGAGCTGGTCTGGATGACCCGTAATTTTCAAGGATAGAGATAAAGTCCTCAGTCAGTGCTTGTGCGGCGCGGATGTAGCTGATCCCTTCGGTCGACGTAGCCAACGACGAATAGATTACCTGATGTAGTTGTCCAACATTTTGAGCGTGTTTCGGTGAACTTGGCCGAGCAAGAGCGAATGTGTCAGGTAGTTCTTCGTGATCTCCATTCTTTGATGGGCAAGTGTCACCTCGTCAAGCAGTTTGAGTGTCTCTGACCCCTCTTTTACGACTACCAGGATATAAGTTCTGAATGAAGGTACATGAATAGCTGTGGTGTTTTATTCAGTGATGACGACCACTGCTCATCTATTCATTCGAGGTCACCAATTATTCACAAAAGGCCATGCGAATGGCTTATGAGGCCCCACTAGTTCACATTGGTCCCGGTCAGCCTGTACGGTACTCACTGGCATGGGTGTTTTGTAGGTTACCATTGCATCTGGTCAAAACACCCTAAGAAATCTCCTTCAGTCGTCGTAGCCAGTGAACTTTTAACTAAAACCACTTCACTAGGGATGTAGAGACTTTAGCAAGAAAACTGCACAGCAAATCTTGAGGGGGAAAGAGAGCCGTGAAGGGGTCGAAGGCATCACACGATAGAGGAGAATCATGCTTGTTCAGAGACCATCAGACGAGCGGGGGGAAAAAGGGAGCCGTGAAGGGATCGAAGGCATTACAGGGTAGAGGAAAAGCATGCTTGTTCAGAGACCATCAGACGAGCGAGTATATATTCTTGAGTATATTTGCTTCGTAGTGGGAGGTTTTAAAAGGTAGTTGATTATGTCCGAATGTTACGTATGAGAATCCCCATTAAACTCTGTCATAGTAAGATTTATACGAATACTTGCATGTCTTCCGAAGGCGAGATGGCTTAAGTGGTTAGAGTGGGAATTTACTGAATGGAAGGTCCATGGTTCGAACCCGACCTCTGCCTCTCGACTTCTCCTGTCTAGGCATGGGCAACCTGGCAGTATCCCAGCCCTCGTGCAACCTTCGGATGGCATGGCAGTTAAGCACCGAAAGGGTGCTACAGCTGAAAGAGTAGAGTAGAGTAGTAGTAGTTGCATATCTTCTAATTTTCCAAGAAACTAAAGGAAATTTTTTTGGAAGTTGATGAAAGCCAATGATGATAGATTCGTCTTTAAGCATCTGCTAAGAGTCGGCGTATAGTTTACTTTTTTTCCTGGTCATCGGCATTTAGTGGGCTGCAGATTCCGTGTTTCCCCTCACTGTCTTGCCGGCTAGATTATTCGGCCAATTGCTGCGGGTAAGTGTCCCTAAGTAAAGGTCCTATTTAGGCCTCGACAAAGATTACTCCTTCCTTACGACGATTTTCCTCGTTCGTCATCACCGAAACAAGTTCTACTTTGCCATTTCAGACGTGCATGCTGCCAGGTAAGATGAATCCTCATAGCTCTTCCCCGTCGGTCAAGAAAACAAGTTTTCACGTTGACCTCCTTTGACGTTCGTACGCTCGGACAACTTAGAAAACAGACAGCTTTCGCTGGTACAAGCTGAAGACAAGCTGGTGGTATTTGCTGTCTGTCAGGTTCTCCAGTTGTGTTCCCCATCCTCGACGCATAACTCGGTCTTCCACCCAAGTTATTCCAGATATTCATAAACTTTCCCAGCCGTTTCTACACCGAACCATATCAAACGTTATGGAATACAATAATACAACAATAAACCACTCCCTGTCAGAATCTCGGGACCTACCAGGGTGGATCCCACCTTCATCGCCTCTCCTTGCACAATGACCGACTTCGGGTTTGACTCGGTCTGCTCATTTCTGCACACATTTCGATGGCTTCCCAAAATCTCTGCGCCCATACTGTTGCACATGGTGAAAACTTGGATACCCAAGCCGCCCGTCTAAAACCAGTTGGAATGCATCTGAAATCTCCCAAAACACTCGATATGACTTAAAATGGTGATGGTAATTTAATGTGCAGACCACCAGCGTTACCATTTTCTGTCACGCCTTCAATGGCAACCACTGAGCCCGGGCAAACCACTGGTCGTCAGTTAAACTTGTCTCACCCTCAAGAACACGAATGACATCTGTGAGAATATTGAACGAATATTCAAGCCGTAAATATTCAGTAGTTCCATTTGAATATTGTGGACCTGCGTAGATCTCTTCCGCTTTGAAACAGTCCACAAAGCACCAACTTTGTAAGAATCTCCAGGAAGATGCTGAGGCCCAGTGCAGCCGGCTACGTAAATGTTTATGATATCCGTTACGGTTTCTTTCGATCATCTTTGCTGCCCGTAGAAGAAACAATGGTGACAAAATTGTCCGAATAACCGGATCATCGAATTTCCCATTACCGTCTTTCTAGCAGTTCAACTGCTTGAAGTAGTTTATCGATTGGTCTCCACTCACTAAGGAAAAAATCCACCAGGCCGCTTACTTACTAGGAACCCATAAATTACTTCCTCATTTTTCAAGTTTAGCGATTGGTATAATTTCCCTCGTCAATCGAAATTGTTGTCCCAGAAAGTATTCCTACCACTTGATTGCGATTGCAGGTTCGAAGATGGTCATAAGACAAAGTGCCTGAAGCGTTTACACGTAGTACACTACTCATAAGGTCGCTGAAAATTCGTCGACAGCCCATGACCGGCATCGCCCTTCTTGGGGCTCATCAGGTAGGCGCAGTCCCTGGAAACATCACAAACGGGAGATTCAGCTGGGTTCTAGGTGAGTCTCTCGCAAAAACCAAATTGATTTGCAAATGAGTGTATTTGTCTGAAGCGTTGTTTAATCATACGAAACTTACAGATTCTTCGTTCTACGAAGGCTGCTCGTGCTGAATAAGCTGAGTCGTCGCGTAAAGCACACCAGGCTCTACAAACAGCGTAATTCTGTGGATCAAATTTTCACGCTACAGCAACACTTGAGACGGGGGCGAGATGGCCCAAGTGGTTAAAGCGCGAATTTACTGAGCGGAAGGTCCGCGATTCGAACCCGACCTCTGCCTCTCGACTTCCCTTGTCTAGGCTTGGGTAATCTGGCAGTATCCCAGCCCTCGTGCCTCCTTCGAATGGCCTGGCACCGAAAGGGTGCTACAGCTGAACGACGAACAGCTGAGGCACATATGTGTCAACCAGAATCCCACGATTGTTGAGTTCCTCAACACTAGTGCTGCAGTTAATGGTGCTGAATGGTGTGCTGGATAACTTTGTGGAGACGGTGAAGGCAGTCTATTCTGAAATATTCCAGCCGTCTCAGTTATGAAAACGGCTTCCACATCATAATCGGGATTCGCCTATCACCTCCATTGCTATATAAGTTCACAATCGACCGAAAGAGTGTAACGATCGAAGTCAAGTGTAGCGTTGATGCGCAGGACTCTTATAGTTGAGCTACTTGAGATCGTGAATGGCTTCACCTACCTCGGATGTAACACTCCTGGTCGTGCCAAATTCTCTCCAGAGTTGCATGTGATCAGCCTAAGTTATAAGGAGCGAGTTTGCAGCACTTCAGTCCGAGGAATGCTCCTTTATGAATACGGAAGCTGACAGCCACGTCTACAAAAGCTCCAATAGCCATCAGTGGAAGTCACCCATGGGCGTAGAGACGACACGTCAGGAAAAATACTACCATAATTGCCTTGATTGGGACATTCGCGGTGAAGAATGCTTGCGGCTGGACACCACCTAACATTCTATTTGTCGTTGCTTCTTCTTGATTCTTGGTTTCGATATAATGTCCGACAGAATGAGCTGGTTTCTTTCCACGTGTTTGTCACCCCCCCCCCACAAACTAGCGTGTACATGATCTAGTGCATTTATGGGTTGTCCACGACTTGAATACTGTCATTTGTCATCCACTTTTCTTCTTGTAACTCCTGGCTCACAAACACTCACAAACGCGTAAAGAGTAAAGAGTAAAGTAAGGAGGTGGGAATTTTCGTGTTGGAAACTACTCACAAGGTTGCTGAAAACACTTAGACAGCCCACGACGGGTTTCACCCTTCATGGAACTCATCGAGCAGGTGCAGTCTTCGAGCTTCTGTCTATCATATGCTTTCGTTGAACCCAATTCACATGGAGTGCGACAAAAGCACATTCATTTACATATCAGTTGGTTCCTTAACCTCTCGTTAACAGTATTCTTCAACCCGTCACGAAGAGACTGGACCTTACCGTGGTGTGACGGTTTGCGCACCTCAGTGACCCATTGAGCTATACTGGTGGGTGTCCCAGCGACACTCACAAAGCCTCTCATACCAGGTTGGTCAATGGTTAGAATTCTGACGAACACGGTCTCCTGGTTCTCCAGGTTGGGGGTTGGAACATGTGGTGACTTGTTCCGTAGGAATGCTAATGCATTTGCATTTCCCGCCAAACACCGCTCCCTTGCGGTTAGGCTGTTAAGCCAAAAGCTTTGGTTGAGGACCCTACTCGTCCCCTTGTCTAGGTGTGGACGCCCTGGCAGTATCCCAGCCCTCGTACGACCATGACATTTACAGCTAACAGTACTCTCATACCATGTCGGCCGTTGCGTGGTACAATCCGTCGGGTCGCCTTACTTTCTGCATACAGCAGAGGGTAAGTGGAAACATTCTACTGCTGACGCCTCCCTTCTTTCTCTTTCACACACTTTTTCTTTCCCCTCTCTCCACCCCATTAATAATTATCCAGGAAACCACGTGTGAGCGAAACCATCAAGGATCGGAAAGGAGTGGCCATCTTGAATAAAGAAGAACGACTCGACCGGTGGGCTGAATACTTCGAACAACAACTGTTGTGGCCACCAGCTGACACTCATCTGGAGCCCACAGTTGAAGTAGAACCATGGACGGTGAAAATGGAACCGCCTACGGCCTCGGAGGTTTATGACTGCATATGTTCTCTCAAGCTTCCGGATGACCTCTCACCCGCATCGTTCAAAGATGGGGGGTGAAGTCTTTAGTCAGCGCTTGTCTGATCTGTTTGCTTGCATTTGGAAAAAGGGATCTGTCCCAGACAATTGGGAAGAGTCGGTGATAGTGTCCACATTCAAAAACTTAGTGAACGTGGTAACTACAGGGGCATCAGCATGACCCCGGTCGTAACGGGACTGTTGGCGTCACTGGTGCTTCCTCGCCTTACGGTGGCTCGTGGGACACTGCCTCGAGAGCAGCAAGCAGGATTCCGGCCTGGTAGGGGTTGCGTTGACCAAATCTTCACCCTCCATCAGGTTCTAAAACAACGCCATACGTATAAGCGATACACAATTCTAGTATTCCTGGATTTCCAAGGCCTATTCGACTCCATTGACCGGTCTGTTCTCCTTGACACGCTTGTCCATCAAGGAATCAGCTTCCCAGAAGTTCATGAATATAATATGCTCTTTATATTCCTGGAATTCTGAACCTGTGTGAGTATACGGCGAGCTCTCCAAAAGCTTCGGTACACAAAGTGGTGTCGGTCAGCGATGTCCACTCGCTCCATTCCCATTTAAGTTCGTGATCGGTGAAATCATGAAACCAACGCTGGAAGGTATCCACAACCCTGGTGTTCAAATAGCCTGTGAAAAAAACCTTGACGATTTGGAATAAGCAGACAACATCGTTCCCGTTCTGGAAGGGGAAGAGAAGGCGCAGGTGTTTTTAGATGAACTGAGCAAAGTCATCCCGTCCTTTGGTATGCACTTTGCACCCACAAAGTTTGAGCTCATGCTCCTGGACATGCAGTCATTGAACACGCCACTTACAATCCAGGGAGAGGTACTGGATGTAGTGGAGCGTTTCACATATGTTGGAATTTTAGTTCTGATCGAAGTGTGACAGATGAGGTCAATGCACAAATCTCCAAGAGTCGGGTCACGTTTGCTAATCTGAGACACCTATGGCGTCAGAGTGTTGTATTCCTGAATCTCAAGGGAAGTGTGTACCAGGCTACAGTGTTTGTTGTGTTTTGTTGTGTGGTTGTGAGACGGCCTGTTCGAGCAGCGGAACTGAGACGTCTTCAGTTGTTCAACCGTTGCCTCAGAACCATAGCTCATGTGGGTTGGTGTCGGCGTATCCGTAACGAGGCAATTAGAAAGCGAGTTTTCGGTTGTACAACGGGTGCTTCCACTAAAGAATGTGTCCAGTACCAGAAACTGCGTTGGTTCGGACATGTGTTGCGTGTGACTAATCATCGCCTGCCGAAGAGCGTGATGTTTTCCATGCCCAATTCAGAGAGGCGGAAGCAGACAGCTGGCCAACCCTTGACATGACAGAGGGGTATGAAACGCTTTGGTGCTGTCGGTGCTACTCGCCTTTCATGATGAGGACCGCGTGATCCCTGTTGGGCCTGGTTGGAAACGCTGCAATATGTAGCTTCCAAACGATGTCAGTGGCGTTCTTCGTGTCAGTTTCTGTCCAGATTACCTGAATGAGTGTTTGGAGGTGTAGGCACCTCAGAATGATCGTAGTGAGCCAGCAGTAAGTCCCTTTCCCGTCCAACTTTATTCTTTTCTTCACAATAGGGCCTTCAAACAAATCATGGTTGTATGGCACTTGGGCATCGGTGTTGAGCGCTGATGTCATACTGTCGATGATGATGATGATGATAATGATGATGATGATGATGATGATGATGATGATGATGAATCAACCAGTAAATGGGATGAGTCGAGACTTGTGTCCATTTCCAAATATTGTGCTCACAGTGAATGTGGCAATCCCAGAGGAGTCAGCTGAAACCCACTTGTAACGAAACTCTGCAACACTTATTTTATGTCGTGTTACGAAGTCGCGTGAAGAGGAGACCTGATAACAACTAGGAGCATTCAGGCCGAAAAAGATCTGTGTGGAGCACATCTTCACACTCCGTCAAGTATTAGAGTGACGACATGCGTATGGGCGCCCTACTACCATGGTATTCCATTACTTCTAGGCTGCGTCCGATTCGGCCGAGAGGTGAGTTCTTTTCAACAGGCTTTGTGTACAGGGTCTGTCTTAGAAATTCGTAACTTTCATGCACTGTTTATATTCATATAATTATGGGTTCGTGAGAGTATTTGGGGGCAGCACAGTGGCGATATCCGACAAATGTCCCCTTTCTCCGTTTTTCTTAAAATTCGTCATTTATGGGGTCATGAGGTAAACGTGTTAAATTATTTGCTATTCCAGTGTTTATATCTTTCTTTGAGCGAGAACCTCGCCCATCTGGAATATGTAGATGACATTGTTCGCAGTTTTCAAAAGCAACAGGAAGATCAGGCATTAGCTTAAAATCTGATCGAGGTCATTCAGTTCTTCGGCATGAGTTTCGCTCCCATATATATATAGAGTATAGTCTTTCAGAATGCCTTTAAGAATTCAAGAGTGACACTGGAGGTTGTGGAACACTAAACCTATCTTGAAAGTTGCAATAACTCTGACGGTAGTGTGACAGACGAAGTGGGCGCGCAAATCTCGAAGGGCGGATTTGCGTTTGCCAACATTCAGTATTTGTAGCATTAAAAAAGGCATCTCTCTTGGTCTCAAAGAATAGCTGCATCAGACTACTGTACGGCTCTGAGACTTGGCCACTTCAAGCGGAGGATTTGAGACGTCTTCCAGTCTTTGTCTAGTCAAGTCTCAAAAATGTAGCTGGGGTCGGTTGGAGCCGGAGAATTCGCAGTGAGGTGACCAGGAAACGAGTGTCTAGTAAACCAGACACAAAGAATTTATCCAGATTGCAAGTCAAGCTGGCTAGGACATGTATCACGTACTTCGGATTACCGTCTGAAGAGACAAAAGATGGACAGAATTTGACATACTGGAAGGGAATGAAGGATGTTGGAAAGGTGTGAGAGCTTTTAGTAGTGTTCACCTTCCAGGATGCGGTCCATGTGACGCGCCTTGGAGACCCTGACCTATATGGCAGCCAACCAGTGGCAGTAGCGTTCGTGTTGTCAGTCTCTGTCCAGATTATCTAGCTGAGTGCTGGAGGTGTGGGCACTTCGGATGATTGTAGGAGGCTTGCTCTAGGTCTTTACACTGCCCCAGTTGTCTCTTCTGTCCATTATCAGGCTTTATTCAAATAAACTGAAATGGTCATACGACAGTGAAGCATCAGTGTTCCATTCTGGTGTAGCTGTCGGTGATGACAATGACGAGACAACCAGGGAACACACGAGCGCTAGATGGTGAGAAGAATTCAGTAGTTCAATCACTAACTGGCAATGTCATTTAGTTTTAATTCATTCCTTCTAAAGTGTTTTAATGGTATCAATGCTACGAACCAAACGATCCAGTTAAGGAGGATTTTGTCGCTTACTTTTTTTACTGTGTTCTGAAAACAATGAAAACTTGTCATTTCTTTCAATGCAGCGCGGTGGAAAAGCAGCACAACCCAGTGGACTATACGATCGATATGACTGGTCCCGCGTGCGAGGCTGATCACAGAACCAACCGTCACAGGAAGCAACACACTGTCATTTTGCCGTTATTTCGCAAACGTAGGAAAACACAAGTTGAGAAGTTCTACACTGTTAAACATGGATAAACAAGCTGTGGAATGACGGTTATACTGTCATGTAGCGGCTCATCCTTGAAACTGTTTGATTGTGTACTTCGTGATCATCAGTCTGTTCACAAGATATTTTACCACGGGATTCAATAGTTTTGTCGTGCTCTTTTGTTGAGTAATCGTCTGAGCAGTTTAAGACGTTTCCAGCACCAACGATTCTCCTTACAACTCTTTCCGGCAGTGACTTCGACTAGTTATTGGTGAAGCTGCATC
This sequence comes from Clonorchis sinensis, assembly GCA_003604175.2. Lineage (NCBI taxonomy): Eukaryota > Metazoa > Platyhelminthes > Trematoda > Opisthorchiida > Opisthorchiidae > Clonorchis > Clonorchis sinensis. The sequence continues at coordinate 12,709,236 of CM030374.1, forward strand.
ATCTCACAGAATACTCACATTGCGCTATCTAAAGTTCACTCTTTCGAATAATAAACCGTCAAGGTCGCTTGCTGCTACACGTGAACCAGGGGCTCAAAAAAGACCAACTAATCTCTTGTTCCTTCTGCATCCATGTCTCTGAAAAGACGACGCCTTGATGAACGAGAGTTTAGCCTCTTTTAACAAGGAAGGACTTTACAGTAACTGACAGAAAACGCGACTGTGTCCCCTCATTTATAGGAGTCTATTTTGCAAAATCGGATCATTAGTGAACTGACTGTTGTTCATCGTATTAGGAAGCTGGCTGTACAGAATGCTCGAGAATCAAACAAATCGCTCATATACGCAATGCACTACTCATAAGGTTGCTGAAAATTCTTCGACAGCCCACGACCGGTTTCAACATTCTTGGGGCTCATCAAGTAGGCGCAATCCCCGAGTTTCCATTAACCTTATGTTCTACTTGAACCCAAATTGCACTGATTTCGAGAAATACACCCATTTGCAAATCAATTTGGTTTTTGCGAAAGACTCACCTGGAACCCAGCTGAATCTCCTGGAATCAGCCTGGAAACATCACAAACGGGAGATTCAGCTGGGGTCCAGGTAAGTCTCTCGCAAAAACCAAATTGATTTGCAAATGGGTGTATTTCTCGAAATCAGTGCAATTTGGGTTCAAGTAGAACATAAGGTTAATGGAAACTCGGGGATTGCGCCTACTTGATGTCGCTCATATCTTTTTACTTTTTTGTATCAGTCCTTTGAAATCATAAAAGAATTTAAGTGCAGCTGTGCACAGAAATATTGATTTTTAATCGGTCAGAAAAAGCCTGATGTCAACCAAACCTTTGTCGTTTCCAACAAACTTCACCAAAGCCTTCATAAGAGCCTATGCGTAGTGAGAGAGTATTGGGGCAGCGAGTATTTGACACAAAGCACTTGAAGTCATTAGAATACAGCTGACGTTTGAGAATTTTTCAAGATGGAGGCAGTTCACATTCAGTTGAAGCGGAGGCTTGGAATGGTGTTGACAATCAGGCCCTGGTAATGCCTGCATACTGCTACATTGTGATCGCTGCGCTACTACACCAAAACTTGGGGGCGCTGATGAACGATATTGGTAGCTCAGTGGCTAACAAAAAACCGGTGCCTTGGTCCACTGTTATTCCATGCGAGCTGATGGCTTAGATCGGGCCTCGGCACTTTCGCACACCGACCGTATTCCCTCGGATTTATGTCAACCTCAAGGGCTTGCGTGCAGCACCAATTGCGCCAACGAAAGGAGTAGGTGACATTCCTGCCGTGAGCAAGTTTCCAGTGGTTTTCTATCACCGTTGCAGAACAAATCCGATTCGAATGTCAGTCATCAGTCGGGGCAATTACTCGTAGGGTTGGGTGTTGTCTGAAAGAAGGCAATTCAAGTACAGACAAGTCCATGACGCAAAAGTTCACGACCTAAGATCTCCAGTAGAGTGCGTCCCAGGTAGCGTCCCGGCAGCGTTTACCTGGGACGGACATGAGCCTGATACGAATCCACGTTACTGCGCAACTTACTCGACAGCCTCACGTCGACACATTACTCATTTTTCTCATCAGGCAGTAGGCACTCGCCCTCCTCTGAGTTTGGAGTCTGTCAACGACACGTGTGTAGACAGTATGCTTGTTCGAGCAGGAGGACATAGGAGGAGGGCATTTGTTTCTTTCAGAGCAGCAGGATATTCAACATAGACGCGGCTGAGTGTTCAATAAGTGCGGACAACCTGAGTTCGTTGAAATTGGAAAAGGTTCCAAATGCAGTGCGCTTTGAATTTGGTGGTGTTAATGGTGGTTGTGATGATGCTACTGTGGTGCTGGTTCCGGTGATGCTGGTGGTTGTGGTGACGGTGATGGTTGTGATGGTGGTGGCGGCTGTGGTGGTGCTGTTGGTTGTCTTTTGTAATAGTGGTGGTAGTGATGTTCATGATGTTGCTGATGCTGGTACTGATTCTGGTGATGCCGATGGTTGTGGTGACGGTGATGGCTGTGGTGGTGGTGGTGGTTGTGTTAGTGTTGCTGTGCTGTTTGTGTTGGTGACTGTGCTGGCAGTGGTTGTGTTGGAGTCATTTTGGTGGTTGAGTCCGTAGTGGTGGCTGTGGTGGTTCTGGTTGTGGTGGTGGTTGTGGTGGTGGTTGTGGTGGGGGTGGTTGTGGTGGTTGTGGTGGTGGCTGTGGTGGTTCTGGTTGGGGTGGTGGTGGTGGTGTTGGTCGTGGTGGGGGTGGTTGTGGTGGTTGTGGTGGTTGTGGTGGTGGCTGTGGTGGTTCTGGTTGGGGTGGTGGTGGTGGTTCTGGTTGGGGTGGTGGTGGTGGTCGTGGTGGTGGTGGTTCTGGTTGTGGTGGGGGTGGTTGTGGTGGTTGTGGTGGGGGTGGTTGTGGTGGTGGTGTTGGTCGTGGTGGGGGTGGTTGTGGTGGTGGTTGTGGTGGGGGTGGTTGTGGTGGTGGCTGTGGTGGTTCTGGTTGTGGTGGGGGTGGTTGTGGTGGTTGTGGTGGGGGTGGTTGTGGTGGTGGCTGTGGTGGTGGTGGTGGTTCTGGTTGGGGTGGTGGTGGTGGTAGTGGTGGTGGTGGTGGGTGTGGTGGTGTTGGTGGTGGTTGTGGGGTTGTGGTGGTGGTTGTGGTGGGGGTGGTTGTGGTGGTGGTGGTTCTGGTTGTGGTGGGGGTGGTTGTGGTGGTGGCTGTGGTGGTGGCGGTGGTTGTCTGTTGTAGTAGTGGTGGTTGTGGTGGTTGTGGTGGGGGTGGTTGTGGTGGTTGTGGTGGTTGTGGTGGTTGTGGTGGTGGTTGTGGGGTTGTGGTGGTGGTGGTTCTGGTTGGGGTGGTGGTGGTGGTTGTGGGGTTGTGGTGGTGGTGTTGGTCGTGGTGGGGGTGGTTGTGGTGGTGGTTGTGGGGTTGTGGTGGTGGTGGTTGTGGGGTTGTGGTGGTGGTTGTGGGGTTGTGGTGGTGGTGGTGTTGGTCGTGGTGGGGGTGGTTGTGGTGGTTGTGGTGGTGGTTGTGGTGGGGGTGGTTGTGGTGGTTGTGGTGGTGGCTGTGGTGGTTCTGGTTGGGGTGGTGGTGGTGGTAGTGGTGATGGTGATGGCTGTGTTGGTGGCGGTGGTTGTCTGTTGTAGTAGTGGTGGTTGTGATGCTGATGATACTGGTACTGGTGCCGATCCCGGTGATGCTGGTGTTTGTGGTGGTGCGGGTAGGTGGGAACTTTTCCTTTCCTGATCCGGCTGTGCAATAGTGGTTGAATTTCACAGTTTGACTAAAGCCTGACCAGTGTTCCACATGGGTTCGCCCACAGCACTCGACGGTTTCAAACTCGCGCGTCCGCCCAATCGAATAACTGCCGCACTGACTAGATGATCACTTGTCACTTATAGTAGGGTCTAGAAGCATTACGCTATAGAGTTTAAAGACAAACTCTAGTGTGAACTTGCAGTTTATATCCCGGATTTTCTTTATTCCCCCCCCGTACCAGGACGGAATTTCTTCCCGGCTGGAAACTAATGACAGCCACCTCATTTCAAAAGGGCTAACGAGATATATGTCTGGTATTTCACAGTGGAACTGTAAATCTTTGTTCAAGTCGACACCGTTCGGAATAGTTCTTGTATGCAAAAGGAACGGGTAACAGTGAATCCTTTGTCCTCCGTTTTCGAAATCGCTTAGGAGTGGTTATTTCGTCACAACGTAAGAAATTATTCGTTTAGTAACCTTACTAAAGTACTGACAGGTCTGCAGGTGGCGTGGATGTGACAGACTCTTAGTTCCACCGGTAAAGTAATAATTTCTTAGAAACCAATTTATGGAGAACTTACCGAAGAAAGGCTTTCACGACGGAGGAAAATTCCGGGACCCCAAAAGCACCCAAAACCGAAGCTACAGCAAAATTTTACAAAACGTTTCACTACTTCCACAGGTTGTTGGTTTCAAACAGCAGTCTATGACTGAGTGCGTCCCTTGGAATGGGTGCAGTGCAACGTATATAATACATATGCACAAGTCATTGACTCAAAACTTGACATTAACTTCCGGCTATCCGTCTTTTCTGTGAATGCCTTCAAGTGTTTTTTAAAACTGAAGTTGCCATAAAATAAACCCACAAATGAATAATTTGCGTAGACAGCTGACGAGTGTACAAGAAAGCCAACGGTTCGTTGCTCATTTCGTCCACGGTTTTGAGTACAAATGCCTCTAGTTTTTTACTGCTTAACAGAAAACTGTCTGAGTTATTCAGTCGTATGAACAACGTCTTTTACTGTTATTCTGCCTTGTTGTTTGCTTGAATCTCGCTTTTTTTAAAAGCAACCTGATCAGAATATCATCCCGTATCCAACTTCATCCTAACAAACGCTCTGCCGTAGACTGAGCAGTACCAAAAACTGGCGTTGTTTCCAAGGTCATCCACAAACCACCGCAGATGGCATCCTAAAAGCTATTTTGTCTCAGATTCAAGTAGTTTTACGGTCACATTGTTGATCTTTTGCTTTATTTCTCCTTTCTCTTCTTGCCGTGTTTCCAGGAGTCGGTAATCAGCTACCGACTTAATTGCACGGAAATCTCCTCTTATCATTGCAAAATTAGAAAACAGCCGTCTGCATGCTTTATTGGAATGTTTAAATGTGTTCGCTCGTGATTGGTGGTCGGTGGAATCAGCCGATTGCCTTCATCTGCAGCTTTGAACTAAACAGGGGCGCGTCGCCAACTGAATACTCAAAACTCGAGTTCCCTCTTAGTGAGAAGTCTTGCTGGTTGGCTGCAAGACGGTTCCTCACACCCGGGCCACTTTAGGCCTATGGCGTTGCCAGCTTGTAAAACGCTATTCTTACGCTTACCCCTCAGGAATGTGTGTTCTAAACTGGGTTAAGTCAGCTGAAAATGATGCCCCTGAAATCCAATTTGACTTTGCCTTCGTATAACATATATATATAATATATACAATACTTTTTTCCTGACTGTTTTGACTGTTCTCGGTATTGGGTTGCCAGTTTCGACTAGGCCTCTTTCTCACCTTGTGTTATTTTCTCATTTCTTCAGCAGCACGTACTGATATGTTGCTGCCATCATCAACGGGCAAGAACTGCTTGTTGTCCTGCTTGCTTCAGTGTGCAACCTGTGAAGACACTCAGGAAGACGACCGAATTTCGGGGTTTGGAAAAAGACCTCGAGGTGTTTAGAATTTTCATTGTGTCCGGATGTACCGAAACTGTTACTGAGCGTGATGCAAAGCCTGGAAATAGTGTTCAACTTTGGGCGGGTAGAATGGGGAATACTTGAAATTGCAAGAACAGAGGCGTCAGCAGTAGCATAAGTTGGCTTGCGCGCTGTGATGTATGCAGCAAGAAAGTTGACCCGGTTGATGGCACCACGAGAGGGAGTATATGGCATGATAGGACTTTTAGTTCCAAGGCTCATAGTTGAAAGCCTGTTGAAATACCGTCAGACTGCCCAGACCTAGACAACTAGACGATTAAGGCCTTCAGTCAAAGCCTGACCGCAAGACAGTAGGTGGGATACGGCATAATGTCACAGGTTGCTTAAAGAAATAGGTCGCAATGCATGTTCCAACTCTAAAGATGACCTAAACAATCGCCCTAGCAGAGGCTACAGTGATTTGTCGTTTGTCATCATTGAGAGTGTTGGTAGGCGACACCTACCTCGAAAAAACAGGCCAACATTCATAGTTTGTAAAAAAAACAGGTCTGCAAAAACATGATTCTCATTCCGGAATTCCGGTCAACGGAAAGTTCTGTTGAACTGCAACACTCACAACATCACATACTGATACTTTAGGTAATGCAGTTCACCATGTCAATTGTCGAAATAGGTGTGGTAGGCCGTCGGTTACCATGGCGATATCCATACTCACTCTCCGTATTACATAAACTAAGACCTTTGGTGTAGGAGGCTGGCTAAATGTGCAAGCTAAATCATGGTCGCATTGAACGAATATTCACAGAACCCATTCATCCACTTGTAATGCGACTCGCAACGATCGATTGGCACGTGATCTGGGGATTATCAGTTGAACTCCTGCTGAACCAGCCAAATTAAGTGTCTTTAAAGATTACTTTCGCTTAGATGGTGTTGTTCTTTAGGGGGCCACGTGACAGCTGCAGAAGGACTAACTCCCACCAGTACGTGGTGATACCGATGAACATCAATAAACGATCGCGGCTTACCCTGTGCGGTCGACATATCTCTCACCATAATGTAAAGTTGGCTTGTTCTGTTCATGAACCTCTACGAGCCTGTTTTCTCCATAAACAAATGAAAAGAGGCAAGTCAAAACTCAATATGTTGTGAAAACTACCATAAGGTTCCGCAGTTTTTTAGTCCACTCACATTTGTCTAATCTTTGACCATGAATGACAGCTATGCCCTAGGGAGGCTTGTCTTGACTGAAATGGTTCGACCTACACAGGATGAACTGACGTGAAACATGGCCTGCAATAACAAGGAGTTATTTTTGTTCTATTCCCTTTGCATCATGTTTTGAAAGTCGGAAATGCCTGTTTCCTGAATACTGTTGCTCAAGTCTCTTACTACCCAGCATTGGGCAACATTAATCGTTTACTAAGTCCCTTTAAAACAAGTAAACTTGGTCGTTGGTTTGCTCGCTGAGCTGGGCCATTTGATTGCAAACGTTTCATCTACCGGAATACTCGAGGAGAGTCAAATATCGGATTCACAAACCAAGAAGCAAGGGACTACTAGGAGTCGGATCAACAAAGGTCACAAGCCGCAAGCCAGAGAGGTCAACTACAGAGGTCACCCCAGCACCGATCAGAGCACGAGGGCACGGGAGGCCACGCTCACAAACCACGTGGTCATCGATCAATCAGGACACGGGATAACAGAACAACCAATGGAACCGACCGACCGAACAACCAATCGTGACCGAAGGTCAACCCCGGCCAATAGCATGTATATTAACACACACACAACGCTACTCAGAGCACAGCTACCAACCCATCGCTACGCTCCACCCCGCTCCCTACCGACGCACTGATGATGCCACCTCGATTGGTGATGAAACGTTTGCAATCAAATTGCCCAGCTCAGCGAACAAACCAACGACCATCTATACTACCTGAGCTACCAACATTCTCCTCTATAACAAGTAACCTTATTTAGGAACACCTGTATTCCACAGAATCAGGTAACTAGATAACAGGTTGTGCGGAACTATTTGTTGCTTGGGTACACTGACTGGTTGTTGACCAGGTGGCTTTTGATACGTTCGTCCAGACCGGCAATTAACTTGCACCGAACCAACGGCGCACCGGTGATGTTTGAAAATTAATTAGCCAGCTTGGCGAACGGATCACAAAAAAAACAATCCAGCCATGAAAACGAACTATCTCCTTTCATCCGTTAAACCAGCAAGTTGTTTAACAGCTTGCTATGGTTCTTTCAACGTCTCCGAACGTTTACAATTCGTATTGTCCAAGCAAACAGAATCAGTGGGCTTCAAGTAGATTTTGGCTGCACAGGGTTCAATCTGCACAGGCACAAGTTTCATGAAAATAACTGTCATCGAAAAATCTCCCTTTGACATATCTGGGCCATCAATCAATTTCTTACCCCCAGTAGCATGTTATCCTGGATGAAATAACTTTTATTTCTGGTTTCTAAAGGTGGTCGTCAACATTAGAATAATCTGCAATCTGATGGTCTCAGATCTACGGTTGGACAGCATTACTGACATAGTGTTTTTTTTAAATATTTCTCAACTCTTCTAAGTTTAACCTGAATTCACGTGTTTTGTAGATCAGCTAAAGCCGTGTTCATGCTCGGATTTCATTAAATGCTTTTGAACAGAGTTCTGGCTTATGGTTGTTTTGCATTAGTATAGCCTTAATCAAGCCCTAGTCAGCCGAAGTGCGCAAATAATCGCAGGAGAAAAACACTTTTTTATATAGGTGTTCGGTGCTCCAGAAGGTAAGCGCTGACTGCTATGTCTCGTATAGTTTTCTAGATGGATTCCAACCCAAAAACTGATGTTTTAAATGTCAACAGTTCTTCGACGCGAAATTATTTCTCGCCGGAAAGGAGAAGAAACACTTTAAGCAACGTTAGCAATGATGAGAACAATCTCCTTAGCCATTTGCGCATTCCTTGTTATGAACTTGATCAGAGTATATTTTTCAATGTTTTTTCTCTCTTGCACCCCATTTACCCGCTGTTTTCGCCATCGGAGACAAATGCTCAAGCAGTCAGCAGGAGGCGGAAACTGACGCGCTTTGTGCGCTCCCTTTAATTCACTCGAAAATCGTCGATGATGCCAGATAGGTTGTATGCGAAACAAGCCAAGTTACTTAATGCACTACTCATAAGGTTGCTGAAAATTCTTCGACAGCCCACGACCAGTTTCGCCCTTGTTGGGGCTCATCAGGTAGGCCTGAAAACATCACAAACGGGAGATTCAGCTGGGTTCCAGGTGAGTCTCTCACAAAAACCAAATTGATTTGCAAATGAGTGTATTTCTCGAAGCCAATTTACTTTTTGGGACCGATTCACAGTAACAGAGCAGACTGAAAATCCGCGTTGTTAGTGCGATGTAATCTCCAGGATTTAGTTCACGTGACCAAAGTGATGCCTGACAGTGGACCACAGAATCAAAGGGAGGTCAAACTGACCAAATGTTCACTGATTGTCCTAGAAGACATAGGCTCCTAAGGACAACACGGGACAGCTTTCTTGTCAGGTTTTTTTCCAAAGGTGATTGATAGTTAATCGCCGGTGTTAAATACCGGGGTTTCTGTCAGCAAGAATACGGACGTCCTATCATTCTCATTGGTGGCCAAAAATCCTTGTCTCGCACACCCATGAAGGTGGAGAGTTTACAGTCAACCCTGAAGACTGATTAATAATGAGGCAAGCTCACTCTCAACAACGGACATCAATTAGGTCGAATACGATATTTTCTCGTTCAAAAACATTTGCTTGTCAGAGTGAGAAGACATGAGGTCTCTGTAGCCAGGTGCAAAACTGTTTTCCTCAGAAGAGTCTGACTACAACAGGTGCGCTGTCGAAAGGTTTCGCTGCAAGATGTTGAGAACCGGGGGAACAAGAATGAAGTCTGCTAAAACCTCTGAACAGGGATTTAAATACACAAACGCTATGTCTCAACAAACCTCAACGAACCCCTGGTGAACCGTTTTGATAAGAAGTGACAGGCAGCGTCGGAGGATTACTCACGGGTCGTTCAAATGGATGTCTGCGAGGTTACAAGCTAAACGTTTGTACTTCTTTTCTGCAAAATAAGGCGACATATGTCCACTAAAAGACAGACACGTGTCCAATTCATCAGGAGTTCACTGATCTCATCTGATTGTGAAGTTTACAAAAATGGACAAAAATGACTTATTTTCATCTTTGGCACGCTTGCGTGTTACCATTTACTAGGAGGTCTTAGCACTTTGCGAATGCATTCCGACAATTTTGGCATGACGGCGATCTAGGAGTCGATATTTTTGTGTTTGTGTGTTGCCTGTTATAGAGACAAGTTAAGATACTAAGTCTAATAGGCGAGCGTGTGGGAGATCAATTTTGTGAGTTCTGTGGAAACGAATGAACTTTGTTCTGTTTTCAAAGGTCTTTAATGCTGCCATAGTTATTGAACAAACACTAGAATTTTCCCAAGTTTTTGAAGTCGATATGGTTCACTAATAGTACAATAAGTGCCTCTTGTGTAGGAGTAGTGGGCCACGTAGAGGCTGAAACAAGTTACAAGGTCAATGGAAGCCGAGGTCATCCAATCAGCAAGCTCCATTTGTTTTAGTCAGCAAACAAGATAAACAAACAACGGCTGTTAAAGAACCAATGAGTAGCCGGACCAATCACAACCAGGTATATTCATACAACCGGAAAGGTGTCCAAGAAGCTTGCTTGTAAGGTGACAAAAACGCAGTGATTCTGCATAGTAAAATGACATTTTACACGGCCGAGCCCGGAACTGTTCTTGATCGACTTCCGGAGTTTACATTGACCTGTCAGGCTATTTTGTTTGATTGTTGATAGCGTGGGGATATTCGGGAATATTCAGTTACGGTTTAGTCCTTTAAGGAAATCTAATTTCTGTTGAAAGCCAAACATCACTGTAAGGTTGTTTTGTCCTTATCAGGATTTTACGAGATTCCGTGGTGTCTGGCTGCTTGTAGATTGAACACAACAGTTCGGCCATGAGCGGCTGATCGGTAGTGTGATTAACTAGCACTTGGACAAGAGTTAGCGTCACTCGTACTTTAGTCACATAGCCTGCATCACGTGATCACGTGTTTGAGTGACTCCTTGAGTGACAATTTCTCAGGCTGAAAAGGTCCACTCGTCCTGTGAGTCATTATTCTTTCTAAGCTAAGTACAGAATACATTACCAACCGAAACATGAAGCAGTCTTGTGCGGCAGGTTCACTCCAGGAACGAGAGATTCAATTAGATTCAGTTTAGTCTCCCATCAAAACGAAATTCCTAGGCAGGTGAGACTATCCAGCGAATTCGGTTCAATTTGAATTCAAGTAAAATACAGGGTTAACGGAGATTCATGAACTGCGCCCGTCCAATGAGTCTTAAAAAAGACAAAACCGTCCACGAACTGCGAAGAATTTTCGGCAACCTTATGAGCAGCGTGTCAAATTTAGACAAGCAGAGATTTTGTTTGTGCTTGTTGGAAATTCTCTCTCTACAACCAAAATGAGTAATTTAGGCCTTCAGTAGCGTTCAGCTGATCAAGGATGCGCTGAAGGACCGATAACACGTGACCCTGAAGCCAGTGCAATAACATGATAAGCCTGTATAGCTATACTCAGATAAGAATGGCAAAAGTATCCAATTGTTCGCGAAGTCTGTAAGCGAGTTATTTAACGAGGTCATCTAGTTGGCTATTCGGTATTTTGTAGCAACCCTTACTGCAATAAGACGTTGAAAATTTCAGAAAAAAGTCTATTGAGCCCAGTCAACTTTGGAAAGGCCAGCTCATGTCGAGACAGTGCCACAGTGACTCTCGGGGGTAAATTGCCTTTGATAAACAATGACGGGTGAGTCCATACAGAAAACACATTGGCATTGCCATGGAGATGCTCCTTCAGTGGGAACCGATTAGGAAGCTGCACAAACTAGGAACTATCCCTCGCACAGATCTGGAAACGAATTCATGCCGCAACCATGTTTTCAGTGGTGGAAATGTTTTTACTCTTCAAAATTTCTCAGGAGATGAGTATTGCTGAATCAACCAGCACCAAGACATTTGTCCACACTTATTAATACGAAATGGAACACAATTGTGTGGGTAGTCACCATCATCACCGACCACATAGAACCATCATCTATTTGAAAGCCTCATTGTGAAGATCCTCCGGGTCAAACCACCACGATCTCTCTGATGTACCTACACCTCCTAACACTCATTCAAACAAGCTGGGTAGAAACTGACAACAAGAACGCCAGTGACATCGATTAGCAAGCATAGCTAGCAGCGTCTCCAACCATGCACAGGCACCATCCTAAAAGGCCATTTGCATCGAGAGTATCCAGGCTTTTTGTAATCGATTTCGCACCCCTTTGTCACGTCAAAGGTTTATCACTTCTCTACTTAGACCACTATTAATTGAGCACGGAAAAACGCACTCTCTTCGGCAATCGATGATCTTTATGCGTAATACATTGCCCAATTACCCCCACCTATTAGTTCCCAATGATGAACACCTTGGTGCACACCGGTTGGTGTACATACACGATCAAAGCTGAAGCAATGACCCGAATGCGGATTATTAGCGTTCCCTATAGCTGTGAGACAATTTCCTGACATTGGCTTGGATTGTCGGAAGAAACGTTAGTGCAGGGTGTTCAAGTTCGCAGGACACACCCGCCCCGGCTCGTTAGATTGTCCAGCCAGTTAGATTAGTTGAGCAAACAACCTTTCCGCAGAAACTGCATCCAAACTTAGAAATGTGGGTGCATGTCCTCTAAAAATTTTGATAGATCACGAAAGAATACTGGGTTATCGGTAGACCGAGTGTACTTTGCATGAAATCTGTTTTCACCCCCCGCTTCATACGAGCTTCAATCAAGTTCAGGTGAAAATTCAACAAACCATTTCATTAGTTCATCCTCTAATTTTATCGGTGAACTGTTCAGGTGCTCAACTTCGCAAAGCAAACGAAAAATGCTCTTATTACCGCCGAAAGAGTGACTGCTTATCTATTAGCTGACCGAAACAGAAATAACCGATCGATTGACCAAATTTATCGCTCGGAAAAACCATCAGGGACATTCATTTTGAATAGGTACATAGTTGTTGAAAAGGGGGCATTAATCGTTCATCTAGGGTTCTGTCACATATGTTTTAAAACCTCACTCTGTCGGTAGCACGCTTTTTACAAAATGCTGACAGGACAACAATCACCCGTCATAGACAGTTTAACCCAAACGGGGAACGTGTCAATGTTGCTAGCTGTCTCCCGCTCTATGGATCAGTTTTGAAGTGAAATCAACTCAGGATGATCGTTCCATTTGAAACCTCGATATTCACAAACCTACGTAGAACGAGTAGGCAGATTTGGACTTTGGTAACTTAGGTTGTAACCATGGCTGTTGGTTTGTTCGCTCAGCTAAGCAATTTGATTGCTAAAATCTCAGCACCAGTCGAAATGACATCATCAGTGCGTTGTAAACAGGAGTGAGTTGAGATTAGTAGCGCCGCGCGGTTCTGAAGGCGAACGGACAAGAGTTGCGTGTAGGGGACCAGAGAGGTCAGTGTCATGGCTGCACAGTCACCCACCAATCAGAGGATAGATCAACCAACAGGCCAATAGGAATCCTAACCCAAACGAATAATGACCAGCCAAGGTCGACCTGGGCGGACAGACCCTATATCAGCTCATGCAAGCGTCACAACGGCGCACTTTCAAACTCAGTCCTTTTCCATACCCAAAGCAACGATGGTGCAAACTGGACAGATGATAAAACGTGTGCCAACAAATTGTTCAGGTCAGCGGGCCAACCAGCAGCCAAGGAGGCAGACGCATGCGGGCAACAGAGTCACATGGAACTTCACTGACTTCTGGGTATCGAAGGTCACATTGAACGGCTACATTACAAGTCAACAGACAGGCCATCAAGGGAGGTCGTGTGCAAAATCGGCCAGATTCCCAGTCTTGGCGTCATACATTCGGTACGCCTAAGTCAGGAATACACATGAATAACTCCTATAGTTATCGATTTCCGAAAATGCATGCACTTACTGTCCCACAGAAGACCATGATGATTTAGATGGATGGCCAAGTTTGTCAAGATGGGTTCGACGTTCGCCATCATCACAATAGCACGGGTTCATCCAATCCTTGGAACGTCTCACACTTGGCGTTTACCTGTTATGGACTGTTATAGACTTACCCAACTGTCTAGTAAACGACTCGTTCATCTGAGAAAGTCGTGTGAAGCGTGTACAGTCCGAATAGTTGCAAATGCCTTGCCTCATGACCAGTTTTTATACGTATCGCTACTAAACAGCCATTCACTGGTCAGAACCCATTTTGGCGGTAAATAGCGTGAAACTCTCTGGCCGCGGTGCACTTTTCCACTTGCGTAACACCACGAATTGGAACCGTAAGAATACAAAGAGACTGCATAATTAACCGCAAAATCGATAGCGTATATTAGCTTTTGTTGAACGGTATTCCACCGAAAAAAGACAGAAGAATTTCTTGCTACATATAACGTACTATTTCACAACACTGATAGATTTCTTCGTTTGTTTGTTTGAATGCTTTCCACGAGTGCGTCATGGCTATATTGCCCACAGCCATTGTCTAAGAGGGTTAACTTGGTCAATGTGCCTAGTAGCGTATTGCTTTAAGACAAAACGAGCTACGTTCTTCTCGGACACGATTTATTGCCTCACAGAGTTTTTCAAATCATGTGGTCTAGAAAAACAATTGTTCCGGTTCACGTTATCACCATAATTCAGTTCGATTGATTGGCTTTTCAATCAGTGAATTACTAAAACTTGGTCTCCTTTATAAGCCCCCCCCCAAAAAAAAAACAGCGGACAAAAACTAATTTCACTGAGGGGTTACGCAATTCGGCCTGAAAGTCTTACACTTTAATGAAGCTGTTGGGTAGAAATTATGACGACGCCGCAATTATGCACGCAGACCGAGTTCTAAAACATGATTTTTATGTGCTTTACCCGACTATTTTCTGAAGCGCTATCTACTAGAATTCACACTCCTAAGCAGTCTAAATAATCAAGTCCCCAATAAAACGGAATGATTTTTTCATAAAAAATGAATACAAATATTGCAGTAATGCTCATTTTTCATTTGAATTTGCGCCCAGTCATCAGCGAATTTCGATCGATATGAGCTTTTTATTAAATTTTCTTCTGATAGTATTCGGTAAATACCCATATCTGAGTTTCACTCTTCTCGAGAAATACACTAATTTGCAAATCAATTTGGTTTTGCGAGAGATTCACCTGGAACCCAGCTAAATCTCCCGTTTTTGATGTTTCCAGACAAGAGTTTCACTCTTGTCTCTGCAAGCCAAGAGGGAAGGAAATTTGTAAACATAATGCCCTCTGGCTAGGGTAGAATGGAAGGTTGTTGTCGTTGTTTCGAACCATCTGACACCATCATAGACCAACAGTCTAGGTGTGAGAGGACCGATTCAAGATGCTCGATGCCGTCTAACAACCACAGCTATTTAGTGTCAATAACACTCATTCTGAACGCTGTTCATATACTCCGAATAAAGTTTCAGCCAACCAACTAAAATCAGAAACTAGATGGATTTGATCTACAGTGGGGTGATACAAAGTAGGAATTTTGGCTTGCACTTCTATAAAGTTTGAATTTCGTCCCTGAATAATTCGACTGGAACGTCCTTCGACGGACTGAGGTGCGGAGCAAACCTCCTGCTTTAGCCCAACTTTTATGGGCTCTGTTTTATGCGCGAAGGCAGATGAGTTTTAGAAACCTCTTGTCCGCTCAGTTAGGATAGCCCTTTTTGAGAACTACAGCAGATATTACGCAAGTAAGTTGTACCTTATTAGTTGTGAAGGCCGGAAATTACCTTGCATAGTTTTAGGACAAATTTGAAGAAATCTCGATTGAAGTGTGTGGATTGTATTGAAGGCTAATACTGCAAATTAGGTTCGAATTAACCAGAAACTCACCTGAATCCTTCATTTAGGATATTAGTGAATGTTGTTTTCGCCAGGTTCGGTGAGGATTTTCCCAGCTAGTTGACTCTGACTGTCACCAAGGAGCAAACAGATGGACAACCGAGGATCAGCTAACTACTAGCCTTTCACTGTATCGGAGGCTGACGGGAGGATTTATGTGTTTTGGTCACGTGGGTCGCACGACCTCTCCTGTCAACGTTAAATCGACAACAGAATGAACATGAAAAATCTCCCCGAAGGGTCCATCACTGACCGCGTGGTGACGTTAAGAGCCAAACAGAATAGTCATTCAGACAGGCAGCTAACTCGGCGAAAATCGAGGATAGACGATTTCACTTGCTTGATTTGTCGAGCCATATTATGTCACTTTTCTGTGGAATAAGACTGTAATTAAATGTGATTTTTGGGGCGCGTGAATGTCACTATACATTAGTTTTACATCTACGGTACGAGAAAGCCTACAGACAGAGCGAGAAGAATGGGAAAATTTTGATGTTTCAAAAAAAACAAATGGAGTTAGAGGGCAGAAGAGCAATTCCAAGTGATGGAAACATGAACCATCGCCTTGATAAAAAACTGCCCTGAAAGGTACATGGGATGATGGCGTCAAACAAGCTACGAAATAGTACGTACAAAAACCTTCCAAGTAAAGTACGGATATGAATGAATGGAGTCAAACTTAGCTTCCGTGAACTAAACTAAACATTTCTTTGATTGGAATGAGTGTTTATCGCAATATTTCAAGGAAATTAAACATGCTTCCGAGAACACTGGCATTCGATGTATAAATGTAGGTAACCACGTTCACATCATTCTTGTTTGAACGGTCGTCCCCCTCCTATTCTGGCACAATTATCCTGGTGGGTCCATGCCAAACAGGGAGAGCATTGGAATCGAATTTACCCCCTTACTAGAACTCATCAATAGTGCATATCCTTGGTCGTGTGGAAGTTTGAACTCCGGACATCTAATATGGGTGTTTCCGCTACCTACTACATCAGTCCAGGCTGGATCGCCGTTCGGGGCGTCCAGCGAACGAATCGCGTCGCTCATGGGTGAAATTAATCATCTGCTAAGACGTGAGAATTCAGATGCGTCCAGCGCGCATTCGTGAAGCAGTGGTAACACGGTTGCCTTGCATGTCAGAGATCCGTGGTTCAAACCTCGGTACGGAGAAAGATATGCTCCACTAACGAGCTTCAAAAAGTGCTTCCCTACTCTTGGTGTGGATTCACCGGAACAGTTGTGCCAGGACACGAGGATGACCGCTCAAATGACAGTGATGTGAAAGCAAACAGTAGTTTATCTGCTGAAACACACAACATTCAGTTTCGAGGTAAAGCACGAAGATTTTGAAGCACAATGAAATCGCTTGTTTAACAAAAACACCTGAATTCACAGTACATGAACATCCTAAAGCAGAGTAAGCTTGTCCCTGGGGCAAGAAAGAGATGGACCCCCGGAGAAATCAAGTTTTTTTTATCTTTTTGGAGCAATGAGGCTGCAGCATCCGAACGTTTCAAGATGTGGTCGACCGTTGTTATCATAGGATCGGTCACCATCCCCACAAACAGAACAACAAAACAGTCATATTTACGAAGCACAGGGTTGTTTACCAAATGCTGGAGGAAAATATGGCTGGGCAGCTAGCATGCCTGTATCATCCACGAGTTTTTGTTAAACCATTCATCCTAATGAAAATTTGCCTATAAGTCTGCCAAGTTCACAATCGGATTACGGTTGCCTCACATTCTTTAGGTTAGCACCAGCACCAAGCGCTCAGTTTTTCGTCAATTCTAGACTAATATTCGATTGCTTGAATCTGACCTGACACCGGGTTAACTTCGACTGGACAGATCGGCTTCTGCTACAGAGGAGAATATTGGTAG
Source organism: Clonorchis sinensis (assembly GCA_003604175.2). Classification (NCBI taxonomy): domain Eukaryota; kingdom Metazoa; phylum Platyhelminthes; class Trematoda; order Opisthorchiida; family Opisthorchiidae; genus Clonorchis; species Clonorchis sinensis. Next base: position 12,726,323 of record CM030374.1, read on the forward strand.
CTCAGGTAGCGTAGATGGTCGTTGGTTTGTTCGCTGAGCTGGGCAATTTGATTGCAAACGTTTCATCACCAATCGAGGTGACGTCATCATCAGTGCGTTGGTAGGGAGCGTGGTGGAGCGTAGCGATGGGTTGGTGTTTGGTGCCATGATCCATATACATCCAACGCCTTTACTCGGAACTCCTGATCACACCTCAGGAGAGCGAGTCAGCCCTGTTTTTGACCTAACGACCACACAGTCACACCCCAGTCACGTTGTGGACGACATCCTTGATCGACAGTTTCGACCCAGTTTCGATTTTTGAAGTCCACATGTAAAAAAGCCAGAACTGTTCTACAGCCTTTTTTTGGAACTCTCCAGGTAGAGTTACTCCCCATCAATCCAAATTTCAAGCTGAAAAACAACAAACATACTCGTTTGCCAACTATGAGGGCTGTAATAACTGACTCCCCTTAATCCTATGTTTAGAACGTATCAACGATTTTTTGTTTATGTAGCAGAATTCCTGTTCAATTTCACTAAATTAGAACCTTGCATTTCCAGGTGTCAGGCACGAGTACAACCCGAGTGCGAAATAACATTTTATGGCACAGCATTGCAGAGCGAAAACTGCTTCAGTCCAGAATTCACAAAATACTCACTAAATAAAAGAATAACTGATCATTTACAGATAACTAACTAACTAACTAACCAAGCACAAGGTAGATCGAAGCTCAGAGAGAAACTTAACCCAGCAAAATTAATGTATTTTGTAAACATTCAAACACTGTGTGAATCCACTTCAGTTAGTATTTCCTCACAGAAGACGCTCAGTTGTGTCTGCGTGCAGACAATGACCCTCCAAGAAATGGAGCCAGCCTGGTGCATGACTAGCGTTCACCCGTAGCTTTCTACAACCCTGTCAACAATTTCGACCCAATGGAGCAAAGCAGTTCGCTTGTGCAAGGAAATAGCAGTCCTTTAAGGGCAGATATAGGCAGTTGTATTTTTGGAATAGGGAAATTCCGCCTCACCGGATATCATATTTGATTCCCCAGTCAGGTATTAGGTGGATTAGTAAGTCCACACGGGAGTTAATAGTTGACCCAGTTGCTGGGCATCTTTTGTTGTTCTATTCACTTCATCCCACACCGATCGATGCCTTTATGTACTAACTCATGTGAGTTTGCCGAGATGGCAGTGAGGGTTTCAACTGACAAACGAATAGTTGAGAACCAAATGCTGAATCGCAAACCAGTGGGGCAGTTCCGTAATACCCTGTACGGAAGGTTAGACGTAACAACCTTTTTACTTTTTACCCATAGTCCTCCATCCATCAGAACCTAAAATTTAACATTACCCGCCCACGATATCATGTTTTACCATCAAGGTAATCGCGGCAGATGCACTCGAACATGTAAGTTTGGATCGACTTGGTGGACTGCGAACTTTCGGGCTCATCGGTGTCCCCACTAAGGAGGCTGTTGCCTTCCGTTGGTGAGTGCACGCGTATGGAATACAATTTTTATGGTGCCTCAAGAAACGAGATCAAAGCTATGGGTGCACAGCAATCGAGCGTGGGACTATTCTTCATTGGGCGATCAAACAAAGGGCAAATTTCGACCACGTTTACGTCCGTGCTAACCATGTGTCTGAAGAGTGTGGTCCATTATCCAGAATCGCACTCAACACCCGATGCACCGCGTATCAACGTTTGTAATGCTGGGTAGGAACACGCGAACTGAGTGCCTACTATGTCCTGAACGTTTACACGGATTGGATCACGTTGATCAAGGAGGGTTCAGCAGTTTCTTACCGCTGGACATAACGGTCATTGTAGAATAGATCGTATAAAGCCGATCCACATCCTTGGATACTCAAAATTCTACGAAAAGTTTTGACAGGAACTATTCTGAATCAACCATTTTGTTTCGCCTACAAACTTCGAGAGATCTGAACATATTCAGTAGCGATTTCATCCTGTCAGTGAGGACAATCTATGCTGAAAAGCCAAGAAACATTGTACAGCCGCTTCATCCCTATTGGGAATCAGTAGCAGTGCGCATCTCAATAAACTCAGCGTATTGAGCACGTGACCGTCCGGCCACTTGTGGCCAAGAGAAGCTGATCAGTAGTGTGAGTAGCTCTCACTAGGACAGGACATCGCGCCATTCACCTTCAATGACAGAAAACAAAATCACGTGGTCACATATTGGCTCGCTACTCGAGTGACGACTTGTCAGAAAGAAGTTCCACAGTCCAGTGAAATCATTCTCCCTCTGAGCTGCTTACTGTTTCATAGTACTGTGAGAAGGCCTCTACTGACTATCACCAAGTCTTCTGAGGTTCGCTTCACCGACAGGATGAAATCTCTACTGAATTAGTAAATTTGTTCACTATTGTAAAGTTGGACGGATTAGAAATACTGCTTTTTAACGTGGAGGACTAACGAATATCTTGAAAGTAATGGTGGAACCAAATTTCTTGACCAAAACGTGACGAAAAATGTTCTCATTCCAACACACAACACAAAAAACGGAAGAAGTTGGCGAAAACTCGGGATGCCGGGGGTTTCTAGCATGCATTTCTGCACCATCGAGTCTAGAATATCGGTTGGAAGGGAAAAGTCTGTTCAATCAGCAACCTGGTGGTATCTCAGCCCTTTCTCCTCTCTAGATCGCGAAACAAACGACAAAATGAAGCCCCAGTCACCATAGGCCTGTTTTGGGGTTTCACATGGTTGAAATACGATCCAAACCTTCCTGCAAAATAGGTAATTCGACCTTCAAAACGGAAACTCCAAAAGTAAGCTTCATAGGAGTGTTTGTGGAAGATGACAACACCCAGTTCGAGCGATTTTGAACCGATATACAGAATCACACATTTCATTCGGGTTACGTTGGTTGGATAATGGCGCTCCGTTAGTGTAGAACTCTGAACCGTCACAAGTAGAGTGATCGATTTCAGCATACATGGCCCCAGATGCCTTAAACTGACCTTCGAGTAGGCACCATATGTTTTATCCTACCCTCATAAATGAATTTTATGAGATAGTTGACATGCGCAAAGTAAGCTGGCTTATTGATTAGTTCACGATAAACAGCAGTCAGAAGGGGAGAGAAAATATTTTCCCAGATGAAGGAATCAGCCAAAACTTATTTGGATCCCAAAATATCAAAGACGTGTTGCCTTCTCTCGTTCTGGGAAATTAATGTGCTTTCCTTGCACTTGCTACGCCCGAGTAAGACACAATGGTGCATTACCGCTGGGGGCGAGATAGCTCAGCGGTTAGAGCGCGAGCGTACTGACCGGAAGGTCCGTGGTTCGAACCCTGCCTCTGCCTCTCGACTTCCCCTGTCTAGGCTTGGGCAACCTGGCAGTATCCCAGCCCTCGTGCTTCCTTCGGGTGGCATGGCAGCTAGGCACCGAAAGGGTGCTACAGCTGAACGATTTTTTTCGATTTTTTTTACCGCCGGATCAGCTGGTATTCCAAAGGGAAAAGAACCTGTACACTAGAGCAAAAACATAACATAAAGTTCGAAAATTTCAGCTATTACGGGTGTAACAAAACTATACAGTCTGGATGAATTTATTCAGTTTTTCTCGACTTTTTTCAAAGCTTTTAAACGAACTCACACAAGGATATTAAATAGAAAAACTTTCCAGACATTTGGAAAACCCTAGTTCCATTTTTAGTTCAATTTTTTAGGCTTGGTACATGCGAGGCAGAACAGGACTGAACAAATGGCAGGCCCTTGGTCACCAAGATCCCGATCATCAAGAACTCATTCGTTGAAAGCAATCAGAAGAAACGGCTGTTCCAGTTCAGCCATGTTTCACAGGACCTCAAGATGCAGCAAGTCAACACCAAACGATCATGCGACAAAGCTCTTCGCAACAGTGTGCGCTGAGCAACTCTCACACCGGGCGTGTCATAAAGACATTCCAACGCATTCACAAGGGCAAATCCTGATCATCTGGAGATATTTGTGCTGAGCAATATCGCTCAACAAACACCTTGCTGATGTACAGATGGACGTCTGCTCCACGATCCCACAAGAAATGTGCGCTATCTATTCGAGGAAGCATCATCGCGTCACCTCAGAACTAACAAGCATTGGTGCAGACACACAGCGGCAACTGGCAGTCTGTATATTCTTAAGTTCAAAGCGAGCAGTTCGGCGGAAACGCCCCCTGATCAAACGGTGCATAGATGGGATGCTGATTTGGATCGTTGACAGCTCAGCCATGCCCGTCAATTAGAGGAAGTATGAAGTGCACATTGCTCATTATTCTCCAGTGCCATCTGGATTGTGGTTTCATACGTACGGCGATCCTTCCTCCCAGTTCCGAAGGAATACACAGTTTACGAGGAAAATACCTCCGCTGGATGTGTCTACAGTCTGCTGGAATTTTTGATTGGTGAAGAATTTTTCCGTATAGGTAGTTAGCTTGGTCGTGGGCTCTAGCAACGCGGTTTTAAGGCTGGCCCATGACTGACCGACATCGGGAGCTTAAATTTGTACTAGCTGATTGCGGGTTTTGCAAAATTTCCACTCATGTAGTTTTCTCCATGTACTGGTGCAAATAGTATGGTTAGTCCACATCAAAGACGAAGCACAGGAATCGAGTTTCACTCTTAAATGACCTTATCAAGGGTGGGTATCCCTCGCCGTAATGGAGCTTAAGTTCAGGACCATCCGGCATCAACTTAGTTCCAGAAACTAAGTGATGTAGAGCGAAATTTGGACCCAATGTTAAGAAATCAAATAAATACTGTTACTTTGAAACTCGGGTGGGCTGCCTATTCACGTAAAGCAACCTCTCAAAGCAAGTTCCCCAGGTGTTCAACTGAAAATCGACTGAAAACTTTGGGGGATCAAGCTGCACTGGATAGATTTTTTTGCCTGCCGTGTTTTGTAACTTATGTTGTTCCAACATATTCTAATCGTCATTAGGTTGGGCGGACATCCTCATAAAATAAATTCAGTTTGAAAGTGAGATGGGAAGTTGGACTTGACAGGTGAAGGACCAGGAACCCACCAGACTATAAAAGTCACATGCGGATAAAAGCAGTCTAATAGTTGATATATATATATATATAACACAAAACAAATCACAAGCGCAAATCAATGTATGTATTTTTGTCCTACCGCTGATAAAAAATAAAAATCGTTCAGCTATAGGACCATTTCGGTGCCTAACTGCCATGCCACCCAAAGGAAGCACGAGGGCTGGTATACTGCCAGGTTGCCCAAGCCTAGACAGGAAAAGTCGAGAGGCAGAGGCCGGGTTCGAACCAGGACCTTCCAATCAGTAAATTCGCGCTCTAACCACCGAGCCATCTCGTCCCTGGTAACCCTTTTCGAACTGAGGGTGTTGGTTATCCCAGGGCCATTGTTTAGGCATTTTCTAGAGGTATTGTTCTCAGTGTGAATATCAACATGTCTTGTCATCTTCACTTACCGTCGGTGTATCGTGTCTTGACATGGAATAACCGCCGATGAGGTCAGATCTATTGGTCCAGCCGACCTTCAGGAGTTGATAACTAGCCTTGAGCCGGCCGCCATCCTTCAGCACTACTTGTATTTTTCTGCGTCTCCAAGTTTCAGCTAGATACTTGGCCTTTGATTGGGATGGAAGCTTGTGGTACCCACATGTCCACTATCGAATTTGGATCCAGGCTCTATTCTTGGTCCCATACCGAGGGTAAAGTTTTCCTAGGAAACTTCGGTGTTTTTATAAGTTAATCCATCACTGGTTGATGCAACTTCTAGAGAGATGTGACGAAGGTTCAGTTGTTAAATTGGAACTCAGACGCATTCAGTCATATGCTAGTAGCATGTCCGACTCCATCGAGATTTGACGCACGCGAATTTGTCATGTGAGTAGTCAAACTGTCGTTGTTAGTAGCCAGTGGCTTAGAACGAGTCATCTGATTCAGTCCGATATAACCTCATCTTTCCTCTGTCCCACCCTTCCGATTATTGTCACGGTCAGCATCAGAAAGTGTCGACTGGTTGATTGAGAAGCAAATCAACCACCGGTTTTCATGTCCCTTGTTTCAACCCCATCCTTTCTGCCATCCCTCTGCCAAGCCCTCGTTAAAGCATAGAGAATGGTCAGTGCACTGTGTCATCTTGATGATCACTCGACGTTGCACGTGCTTGGTCAGGCTGGCGGACTGTTTCAGCAGTCCCTGTGGGGCAAAGACATTCGACTTGTGATAACCAGACAAGGTACGAACCCCGTGCACCACAGTGATTGTGCGATCAGGTGAGCGGTGCACTGATCAATAAAGCTTTGAAGCGCGAAAATGTTGTGCTAGTTGAAGCTACGAACAAACAAAGAATGTTTTCCACTAAGAGGAAAATATGGAAATATCTTCAGCCAAATGACCACCTCCCCGGGCGATTCGCCATTGCAGCTGGAACAGTTGTAGAGCACCGTTTGTCCTTTCAGGATGTGATGAACTGTTTTGACAACTAAGTATCCCAGATGGTTGAAACAGTCAAGGTTTATCAGGCGTACAAACTCATTTCAATCACCAAATCTCTGCCACAAAATTCTAAGTGGAAGTTGCGACTGATTTGAGGTCCCGTTTGTTTGGCTCAGTGAAGGATCAAGCCGAAATAGGTGTAGTCTTACTAGTGACTTTCTAATTAACCAGTCTTCAAACCGGAAAAACAGTGATCCCGTTCTTGTTGAAATGACCGAACAGGAGCCTGTTGTTCCCATGACCTCACAGTCGGAATAGTTGTGACTTACCAACCATTGTTTAATGAAGGTTTCATCAAACCGGACCGAAGAATATATGTGGTGACTCTCAAAGTCTGCTTCGGTATATTTTGCAGATGAGAGACAGTCACTGCAGCCATGACAAAACACGAGTTTTCCTCCTTTTATGTCGCCTATTTATTCAACTCTTTGGGCATGGAACTTCCATAGTTTTTGGGTTTGTGATGCGTTCTCGGAACTGGATGATAACTAACACAGTAGAGATTGAATAACAAACTGATTTTGTACTATCCTGCGTCCGTTCAATCGCGTATAAAGAGGAACTGTGGGACCAGAAGGAGGTAGAAATGTGGACTGCACCCAGTTTATGCTTTGTCCAATGCCTCTGAGAGCCAAATCAAAACTTGGATGAATCTACTGAAAAATTTGAAAGCGACTACCTTGACCTAGAGACATGCGTGGCCAATGGAGCTGAGTTCAACTTTCTCTGTGTACAACACAGGCATCTGCTTTCCTGCACCAGAAACGCTGCGGTTGTCCTGACAATGGTCCGAGTTTAAAAACCACTGGCAACGAAAGCACCGTCACATAAGCTGTATATTCGGTTCGCCAGCTCTCTTCCACCTTTGCCAGCAAGTTTCTCAGTGGGTTCACTGAAGGCTTGTACAGTCTGGAGAGCAAAGATGCCACCATGGCTAGCTGGATTGCACTGGTAGGCACGATACCCTACCGGATGAAAAAGGATAAAAATTATGTTACAAATACATGTATTACTCAAATACTTTGGAAGATATATTCGTACACAGGCAACAATGTGTCAGGAAGGTCAGATTCCGTACGTTACAAATACATCTATTAGTCAAATACTTTGGGAGATATATTCGTACACAGTGGGCAACAATGTGTCAGGAAGGTCAGATTCCAGAAGGTTATCCCAGAATACCCGAAACCTACTGAGACCCTCAAACTTCACTAAACGCCAATCAGACAGCCCTGGATCAAGGTCAGACAGTGCCGTCAAGAAAACAGCTTTAGACAACCTTGGATCGGGGCCAAACAGTCCCTCAAAACTACAGTGAGTGGTCGTTGTACTTGCACGTACTTGCTTGTTTGCAACAATGCTGTTGTTTTCCTTGTCGGCGAGTCCTTTTCCGGCACTTGGCACTACGGCTGAGACAGCATTCAGACGTAACGTATAGGGCAACCTCCTGATTCAAGATTCACATTCCATACTCAAGACAAGAAGCGTCCCCGTAAGTCTCCCGCATGAGGAGCTTCATAAATTATTGTGTGCCCGGTCGGACTTAACACGCAGAATGACTTGATATTTTGACCGCAGTTTGAGCCGCATCCGCACACCTACTGATTTCGAGTGGAATGCTACGTTGTCACGTATCAGCAGTATCTGTCTCTATGGGATCCAACATTTCGGCTCACCTAAAAAGCCATTGAACACATCGCTCATTTGTGCATGACCACTGCTTACTCCCTCCTCCCCTTCCCGACACTGCCAACTACGAGAATTCGAGATCTCAACTAATTTACGGTGCACAGACCTCGAGGCCACCGACCACGACGACACACATTAAAGTTTAACCTATTCATAGGAAAAATTATTCACCAGTGACAAATTCTAGTAGACTGTTGGGACAGACATCGGGCGGACGTATTTTGCCCGTAAACTTTTTGTTCTTTCAGAAATGGGAGTAAGGATCGCAGTACGCCCTTGAACTGAAAAATCAGAAACCCATATCAGTGATCCAGAACACCTCAAAATTTTGAACAACGTAAACCTACCAAAGGATGTGAGGATATGTTACGGAATGGATTTCAAGCGCCGAATTCATGGAATAAACCAAGCTTGTCACGAGAGGCGATGGGCAAATGAAGCGCCAAAACAACAGGTTTATGACAAATGTGACTTAATGATTACTAGCCATTAGATGTTCTTCAAAACTGCGGGTTGCAATTTCTGATATTTGCGGACTAACCTTGCATTTGCATGGTTTGAGTGGACATTCGAAAACACTCCTGCCAATTCTTTGTACACATTGTCCTCTTTGTATCTTGATCAACCAAATATCGGATTTCAGTAGACACAGGGATAGCATACTAGTTGCATAGAGTTACTACAAACCCACCTTCGAATAGAAGACGGCTATCTGAAACGGAGTCCGCATTTAAGTACTGGCCCGAGATGGTCCGTGAATTTTCTTTCTGACTCCCGGATTGCGTACTGATTGCGTACGGATTGCGCTACTGTCTGCAATCATATCAACTTGCGCGATTAAGGTAGTCATAACAAGATTGACTTCTGATCACAAAACACTTTATTGTCAACCCTGAAGGTATCATATACAACGTACAAACTTTATAAAAAGTCCGAGACAGTTTCAAGCTTCTTTGAAAAACACTGCTAACACGGCTGTCTAGTTCCGAACACTGACCGGAGTTGTAGACTGAAAGTAGTCATGATGTTCGGGAAATACACTCATTTGCAAATCAATTTGGTTTTGCAAGAGACTCACCTGGAACCCAGCTGAATCTCCCGTTTTTGATGTTTCCAGGCAACTGAATGTGCTGCACCAGGCCGCCTCATGTTCTAATTGCTACCATATTCGAGATATCACTATACATGTATATAATTAATGCACTACTCATAAGGTTGCTGAAAATTCTTCGACTGCTCACGATCGGTTTCGCCCTTCTTGGGGCTCATCAGGTAGGCGCAGTCCCCGAGTTTCCGTCAACCTTATGTTCTGATTGAACCCAACATGTTAATTTTTCTATGAAGACTTACTGAGTTACTCATTTGTTTCTCCCAAAGTCGGGAAGTAATCCCTGTAATGGCAGGAAAACTGATTGGACGAGATTACATGTCCGGAGCCAATCGTTAGCCTGTTTTTTTCCTAAAAAGGACCGATAAATAGGCAAAGGAAAATTCGATCTGCTGGATGCAATCCCTCCGGTTCAGCATCCAGTGCCAAGGACTTACCTTACTGAAGCTTCCGTGTATTGACCTGGCCTTATCATCTGTGCCTCAGTCACCGCACAGCACACGTGATGACACGACATCATGCGACCTGCCTTCGTTGCGGCTCCACTGAACCCAGTGGTCTGTGACGAAGTAGCATGTGATAGCGCACGGTTCCGATTCACTTAATTCCAGGTGCAAATTGATACTAACAAAAAAACACAAAACCAGCAATGTGAAGTTGCTGTAAGCGCTAGTTTCCTGGTCACCTCAGGACGAAGCATAGTAACTTATATTTACGAATAGTATGAGGTTCAATAATCGACCAGAAGTGTTTTTGAGCATGCTGTGCAGCATCGTCAACTGGATGTTGGTTTTATTGAACTTGGTTGTAATATCATGGTTGAACAGGTAATTACTTTCGCCGATCAAGGAAGTCCTCCTTTTACTGTGTGGATCAGACGGTTCAGGAGCCGACCATCGGTCTTGGAAGATGCGTGAACCTGATAGGTCTGCAACAGATCCACGTGTAGCCTCCGTACAGTTCAACGACTGCGTTCACTTCCTAGCTGACCTACCAGTTCAACGAATTCTCGTCTGCTAGGAAAATTATCAGTGGCTGGGCGAGGTCAAGACTGGTGCCGTCTAAGGGACAAAATGGAAACCGACAGCTTGAAATTCCTAAGGTATGCAAAAGAAAACTTTTAAGATGAATACAGACTACGCCAATTGTTGAAAACCCAAGCGTTTTCTCATCGATAGGCATGCTTTGAACTAGACAAGAAATGAAGACACAGCTACTTGAGTTGATTCAGGGCTTCTCCACCGTACGAACACAACTTGCATGGCTAGGTTGCCGAAAATCCACTCCCATCCACACTGACGTCGGTGTGTTTTGAAGACGCCACGCTGTCTCCTGTCTTCTGTCTCTCTCGGTCATCTGCAAGATCTCCTTTTTTCAATATAAGCATGCGGAAGACTGATTCTACCGGTTGAACTGCAGAACTGGTTAACATTGTAGATGGGTTTGACAAACAACATGCGTCGTTTCCCTTATGATTTCAGCAACCCTTCAGAAACAACCACAATGATGTATTTGAGAGTAATCCCCCTAGAAATCTCAGCTAACTGTTTGGGACTTCTCCAACGTACGACTGGCTTTTTATGTACACAGACTACACTATCAAACCTCATAACGGGGTCCACAGCTATGTGTATCTTCTCACACTCGATAAACTCTTTCTTTGTTGTGTTACACGGACTTCTTGAGAAACGATTGGTGCCCTGTTACATGGTTGTTCCAGATGCCGGGAAATCTCCTGCTTGTTGAAGCTTTTCTTCCCGATTTCTTATAGATACTCAACACCTGCTTCTTGCGCAATCTCAACCTACACAACACGAAATTTCTTATGGTTACTCAACACCTGCTTCACCTGGTTCTCTCTTGCGCAATCTCAACCTACACAACACGATCCAAGGTCAAATTGCTGCCTATTTGTACTAAAACTTGTTGTAGTTCTTTTCCGTCTGTTGTTGATTATTTTGTGAAGAATCGCCTACACCCTGAGGATTTTCGCTTCATTACTAGTTTTATCTTTTGTTGGTCTTAAATACGACAATTTGGCACAGCTCCAATCTGGTTCATCAAGCGGTCTCCTCCTGGTGCACAGTGTTTCCTTTGATGTGACCTGACCTGGGTTCTTGTGTTAAACAGGCTTGTTCCTTTGTGAATTTTAGCATTCTTACGTTCTGGCACTCAAATCATCAAGCCATATTTAACTCTGGGTGCACGCGAAACCGACAGACAACAAGGCATGATGGCACAATTTCATCATCGTCCAATGCGCACTGTTTTCACCATCGTCCGTTTACGAGGTCGCGATTTTTGTGGCGCTGAGACACTCGCTCGGCATTCTCTAACCAATTGTAGGCGCTTGTCGGCGCATGTCGCCTGGTTCCACCCACTCGTGTAGAAGGGCGTCTTCTGCCTACCCTCGTGGGTGGATGAAACCAATGGACACACCCACCCACAAATATGCGGAATGCTACACGAGTGTTTTGTTTTGAATCAGCATGTCTGTGACCTCCGGCTTAGAAGCACCGAAATGTCGGACGATCATCATGTGATTCACGTACTACATTCAGCTGGAGGACACTGTCTGTAACCTTGAAACTTAATTGTCCCTCCTGACCGTCTGATATGAGCATTTGCCGACTGGAGACAAGATTTTGGCACGCAATGCTATTCAAACCCTATACCCGATTTGTAAAACGACTCGCAGTGTGCGCGGCAGATGCAAATGTAAACACAAACACGTGTTTAGATTCGAAGTGAAGCAATCCTGTACTTTCAAACATGGATTATCCGCTGCTTAGTTCAATCTCCCTTAAATCCTTCCGAGCAGACTCAAGACATCCATAAAAGTACAATGCTTACTGCGTGCCATCAGGCTTTGCACACGCGCACAATGGTAGCATTCTCGTTCGTCTCGTCAACCAGTAAGCGAGTCCAGAAGGTCTGGCAAATACCGTTTGACTTCGATTCGTTGCAATGTTGAAAAGCGCAGCTAGGCGAAACCAATGTACCTCACATTTAAGCTCACAACATATAGGGGGGGGGGTAGGTTGGGTGAAACTCTAAGGTAGGACATATGGTCAGTCAGTCTGCGATAGTTATGCTAGTCGAAGAACCAATAAAAACATGCAGCATTTAAATTTAAAGCACAAAGTTAATAATAAATCGAAATCGCTAACTTGCTAATCTTTTTACTTCAATAGTAAGTTGTTTTCCTCACCAACCAACGGAAAAAAATTCAGGGAAACTCCCTTGTGGAGTCCGAGAAGCTACGGGATATAAGGGGAGGTCTGATTTCGGCTTCTTTCAACTTGCACCTTGCAACACCTGATTTTGGACTTAAGTTCACAACCCAGCTTCTCACTATGAAGTTAAAACGGTCTATTCGACAGGGTGATGAAATTTTAGTTAATAAATAGATAACGGTGTTTATTCTCAGTAAGATAATGCGATGTAACCGTTTTTTCATTTCACGTCAGTGGCCAAAGCCCGATTAATCATTGACCGTCGCCTCGGTTTTCATCATGTCCTATGGACTTGCCCTCGAGAGAAAACTCTGCGCAATACACCTCACGGGATGCTCACTACCGTTTTCTCCGTGCATGGCGAAGTTCCCAAACAGCAAATCGTACACCTATTAACTAATAGATACAGGCAAAAAGCCAAATTCAACTACCGTGTTGTACGCGACTCACAAAAATGAGATCCGAATAGGCGATTTCGGAATTGATCCAGTCGCTGCCGTAACACAGCTTCATACATCGACCACTTATTTGGATAACAAGACGGTATTTTCTGGAGAATTGTCGACCTAGAAAACTCAGAGCCTTCACAGACAATGAGCCTTTCTATCGGTTAATGAGCTGTGCAGAAGTTAACGGGTTTATATTGAAGGTGAGATGATTTAGACAGAATGTTTTGATAGATTGGATTTGACGTCGTAACAGTTGTTCGGTCCAGTGAGTAAGTAGTCGAATCACATTCGAAAGGGGCAAACTTCACCCGGAGGTTTTTTTGTCCCTGAATTAACTTTCAGTCCCTGATAGTTGCGTATACCTAGTACTGTGATGCTCGCAACTATCCCATTGCGCCTTTTTCAACCAAATAACGACTCTTCCAGTAAAACAAAATACATAAATTTGTAATAATCATCAAATTTGGTCTTCCTAGCTCCAAACAAGCCTTCCAGCAGTAGTAAAATATCAATTTCATCCAACGATCTTCGTAGGGCTAAGTTCGAAATGACACTCTTCCAGAAAGTAGAACTTCTCGATAAAGATTCACCCCTCAACAGAATACACTCCTCACAAGACTACTGAAAACGCTCAACAAGGAACGTGAAGCAACACAATTCTTGGTGATGTTATCGACTTAGTTGTGCTAAAAGAAATAAAATATGAAAAGGTTTACTCGTATTATTTTTCTCGCACATTCCAGACAGTTAAACACGGCGAGTTGTTGAGTATGTAGTTTACTTCGATTAAACCAATCGAAGGATGGCTATACGATCGCTCACGCTATGTAACAGTGAGTTTTGTTATGCGATCAATTGACAGCCTCGGTTGCCACTCATATGTGGCTTCCTGTATGTGTTCTCGTTGTCAGCTAGTCACGAGACGGTCAGAGTTCTTCAGGTAGGGTTCTGTGATTTATGCTAGTTTACATCCAAAGTCGATGTGGACAGAGGAAGAGCAGCTAAACAAACTGTTTTACAATTATCATACGAAGCGATACTCAGGGATTCAAGGTACAATTTCTCCTCTTTTACGACTTCAAGAGGCCACACGAATCAAGCCACATCAAAAGTAAGATCTTAGTAGGAAGGACAAAACACTAAGGATAGGTGCATGCTCACTTTCTATGTAATTTTTTAGGAAAATGTCGCTAACCATCAACTAATCACAACTAATCAAACTCATACCCCAAAAAAACCCTGTTTGTTTCGTGAATGATTCGTTAAGAAAAGGCGAATGCGATAAATTTCGACAAACCTCTTTCAGCTCATCTCTGAGAGTTCTAGGTTGGGACGTTTTGTTGAAGCGTTGGTCCTTACATCACTGCTGTCTGGTTTCATCTTTGTTTTGAACTACGTGTCACACCAAACAACAGAGACCATACCTAGTAGATTTCACTTGTCCAACTGTACAGCCTAACTTGGAGGGCAGCAAAGTTATTGTACGGTGCACATGATATACGAACGAACATCTTTATCCCAGAAGACACGTTACTTTGCTCTATATTTACTGTGAGCTTTTGAATCCATAGTGAACTTTGGAGAACGACCGGGAAAAGTATACGCCCTGGATTGTTCTCCCCACTCAAAGTTTCCTACCACAATCATCTGAATGTGCCATATAGACCTTGCTTTTGCTGGATATCCAATTCGAATTTATGTACTCAGTGCATGCACGAGAAATTGTGTTCCGCATTGAAATGGTTCCAGGATCTGCATCCTTCCAAAGTCTTTCTTAGGTGTGCCGTGTTATAGCGCGTTGCCTCATTGTACAGAGCAACAAATTAGGCAGTTATTTGCGGCGCGTTGCCTCACTATACAGAGCAACAAATTAGGCAGTTATTTGCTATCGGATTCCTCCCGATCACGGAAACCCACCATGCTTGGAGTTTGAAATTATCCAACTTGCATGTCACAGCAAGCCAAGATACTACCACACCCCAAATGACTCCATGATTTCGCCATTCGCGACCAAGCCCTGCGTTTGTCCAGTTATCAGGTTATCGATCACGTGATTACGTCCATTCATCACAAATTCGCTGACCGATCATGGGCATTTGTCAGAGCATGCCAATACGCGTCGCGCACACAAGTCGCGTGGGCGTAAAACCAGACAAATCACACCCACTCGCGAGTAAGAATGCCGGCGTAGGCTGAAAACGAAAGCTAAGTAGACCTGATAAGCGCCCATACACAACCCAATCGCGTGCTGGACATTTCGACCGGAGTTATAAGTTTTAGTGAAAGAACGCCAGTGTACGCTATCCGAAGGACGCACAACGCGCGCATCTGAACAGCCGGAACATAAAAAAAAACTACACATTTGGAAACTCCTTTAATGCGTGCGTTGAAACTTGAAAGTATGCACATGTTCTCGCAAGTCTTGAAGCCACGTTAACCAACCGAAATAAACCCACCGTGACAAGGTCTGTTGAAAAACAGTTGAGCCAGAGGCATAAAAACAGTGTTCGGCAAACTGGGTTGTCAAGACGGATAAGAAGACACAAATGACACACGGTGACAACCGGTGAGTGTTCAAAACGAATGGATCATCTGAAGTACGTAGGTCACAACTCAGACAACAGCGGAACTGGAAGATGGTCTTGGCCCAACATCGCGCAACTATGATGAACCGTATTTTTGCGAATACTATACCAACGACTGCAGCTAGTGAGCTTTATGGTAGTACGTGTAGGGGATGTACGATCGAGATGGCAAGGAGTCTGGGCGTTGGTTCAATACAACGACCGACGAGGTGCAGATAGTAAAGGAAAGATTGATTTCGAAACTTGTGGTGAACTACTGAGACACTGCCAAGGTTGATGGAACCTGCAACACATTCTTACCTTAAGCAGTATAACCACAAAAAAAAGGCCATGAAAATTTCGTAAACAAGTTCAGGAAAATCATATAAGAGACCTTAAGTGGAAAGGGTGGCTAGTTGTTCTGCATGTTTTTGTACAAGCATAATTCAGGGGGAGCAAATGCGTACATCAAATGTCTTATTGCTGGAATGCCTTTTTTATAACATCTTTTGGAAATTGTTCCTGGACAAAGTTTTTCTGAAAGGGTCAGCTGCATCAGTCGCCTGTCTATTCACCTTATCATTGTATCGGCTGAATGGGTTTTTACTCCGGTTGTGGATAGCAGGTCTCATAGTAGCCAGACAGCAGCTAGTCAACGGAGAACCTGTACGCGACCTTTTGATGTTCGACCAAGTTGTCAACTCGAGGATAAGTGAGTGTAAGCTGCACAACCCCAAAAATGGTACGCCCCTAGGAAAAATGTATCATATCCTCAAGTGGCTGAATATACCCGTGGAAGTCATGAGAACAATGAGGGTAGCAAACAAAGCTTGTTTTCTGTGATTGCTCCTCTTGGTTAATACATCACAAATTTATATAACACCAGAAATCACGTGAAAAGGTTGAAAAGCGGGAGTACATACACTTTAGTGGAACAGAAATCAAAGGAAGAGGGGTTGAATGAGAGCTAGGTTAATGCGTCACGGAATCAGGTAAGTGATGTCAATGTCAGACAGGCTTGTGGGACCGGATTTTTCGCAGGCCAGTTCAAGTTCAGAGGTCGCACAAGTTTCTTCTGGACGCAAAGTTGTGGATCCAGCAGTCAGATTCCAATCGCCTCTGCGATCGACACTAGTCTGGATCGTACCAATCGTGATCGGTTCAGAGGTGCTCGGTATATGATGGTGAAGGCTTGCTCTTTGTCGCCGACATGATATGATGATGATCGAACATCGTACCAAAGGAAACGTGAAGAGGACCATTGCAGCACATTCATTTTTAGAGGACCACCGTAAACAGGAGATTCAGCTGGATTCAGGTCAGCCTCCTATGGAAACTAAACACCTGTGCAAATAAAAGTATTTGTCGAAATCTGTTCGGCTTGGGTTCAAGTACAACAGAACGTGGAGGGATGCTCGGGGACTGCGCCTACCGGATGAGCCCGGAGAAGGACAAAACCGATCGTTGGCTGTCGAAGTACTTTCGGCAGCCTAATGAGTAGTGTGTCACGTTTAAACTCCGAGTCAGTTTCCATGAGATCGAATGACCATTTTAAACTCTATGGCAAACGGGAGTTTCGAGCGTAGATTTATTGTAAAATGCCCCTCCTTTCGCATTTCAGTGTGTGAGGAATGGCCAGCGATACCCCGAATTTGGAACACCTGGAAATGAGAAGTAACCCCGAATGACTAAAAGGCAAGCTGAGTGGGGAAAAGTGATTTTCAGTGATGTTCAAGCGGAACGGTCAGATATTTGGGTTTGCTGTTTGCACAGTATGGGAACAATAGGGTGACGCACATTAGTCCAGAAACGAAGAGTTTTTTAATTTGTTTGTTTGGGCTAGCTGTAAACTTTGAAGACTTATGCATGGCGATATTCCTTGTGCACCTATATTCGTGTTAACTGTGGATACAGTTTTCCGAGTTCGAATTTACCTCTTATCCCATGAATTCAGATACCGAGTGGACCAAGTGCATCGAATCTCTCACAGACAGATTACAGTGTCAAACTTTCTAATGGTGAACCGACATCCAATAAGCTTAACACTAGTGATTTTGACGCGGTCGGATATCCAGCTGTCTGTGGGCTTGTGGATCTGATAAACGTCTGGAGGAATGGACAAACTAGTAGACGCTTAATGACATCCATTAGCCGTTCTGAGAATGACGGTAATACAAACAGAGCTGATACTTTATCAAAAGTGAGGTGCTGTTGTCATCCGCCAACTGCTCTAAGTTTCGGTTTACAACGGCGACTCCAAGTGCCATAATGTGATACACGATGAAAGTCGTTCGAGACGAATCATTTTTGTTGTGAGATGGACGTAAAGGTATGGGTGCGGCATTGGCTGACTTTCAGTGTCAGGGATTTGAACCAACTTATTTCGACTTGCCCGTTGGTGAGAAGCGACTGATGAAACTGCCGCTATCTCGAAAAAGGACAGTGACGGGTATCTTGGTTGTATAATACACAAACACACTTTCTACCCCGATAAAGATGGCGTAATGATTCTACTATCTTAGGGATACAAGCTTGGGATCATACGTTACATTGCGCTTTATTGTTTTACTGCATAATCGGGTCGAATAAATAACAACCAGGAATAATTAGGAAAATTCAGCAAAGATTCCTGAGCCATATTTGCTAAAAGTTTAATAGGTAAATTCTTTGGTTACAGTTAAATTCGCTTCTCTTTTATGCGGTCAGTCTGTCGCACACTGACGGGTACAAGAGTGTAAGCCATAAAGTGGCTGTATTATAGGATGCCGTCGTAATTCAGAGGAGGAGTCCCGGGGCTCTGTTCACCTCTAAAACTGACGACCGCTGGAATATTGATTTTCAGACCCTTGCGCTGTCCAAACCACCAGATACTTCGTAAATTTGCTAATTTTTTTCCCCCTACTTTTTGCGTACATAAATGTGGAAATGATTGTGCTATCTATTCTTTTTTTCCCCGTCCTTTTTGCTTACATAAATGTGGAAATGATTGTGCTATCTTGCCGGGTTGTTTAACGATGCACAATTCGCTGATTCGTTTCATTGGGGTTATTCCCGTTACTCGAACATCGAACTTTCCGAATGTTCGGTATTCATGGCTGAGGATTTAATCCTGGATTATGAATTTTATCGCGAGGTTGTCGAACACCAAAATTCCAAGTAGCTTATTCTAGTTCTAACAGGTAGAACAATAAATAACCCTGCGTTCGAGTGAACTGTCGATGTAGCCAAAACTCAAGCATTTGCTGACCCAATATCGGTGTACACACGATCACGTGGGACCGATTAACATTCATTGTCCCCATGTGACCTTATCAGAGTGCTAGTTTAACTTTGAAATATATGCAGGATGAACAGACAGTTCACTCGGTACACAGGAAGTACACGAAATCGAATTCGGTTTAAAAATTTTCATTGACAGATGCTCAGCTGTGTTTATTATGAATTCAGCTAAAGTTCAAAACCCACAGTGAACGCCCAGGGGCCCATCCAGTCATTTTTTAAGGCTACCACTTATTTCTGAGACTTCCCATTTGGCCTACACGCACTTGGAGAGGGACTTCGCTCAGTGGCTTCATTCTCTTGGACTGTCATAGTGGCCCGATGAAGCGCTTAATTTAAAAAAAACGAAACACGGTTCAACCACTAAACCTGTATCTTGTCTACCAGAATCTCCTGGATCACAGTATGGTCACTTCTTCCCTGTGACGGCGCGAATTTCAATTCGTTTACCTCTTCCATGGAAGAATTTCACTGAAATGATCATCTGAAATATTCAGAAAAATAGGAAAGGAGAGAACGTAAAAGCTTGGTTTTAATAGGTGGATAAGGGGACTTTGCACTGCATGTTTTGGGCATGTTTTGAACACCACGACCAAATCACAGAATTGCACAAATATAAAAGGGGGTTTGAAGTATTTGCATGCCCGACTGGACTCTCAAACATCTTCACCATGCACAGGACGAATTCACTTTGTTCTAAACAAAAAAATTCGTTGTCTTACGACTGCAGTTCAAAAGTGCTCACATAGGTGTCACCTAAAAACTCATGAAACCTTCGGATGGTATTTTTCCAGCGGCGCACCAACTAATGTTCCGGGCCACTCGATCCCTCAAAATACTCCACGAAACTATCTTCGGCTATCAGTTGGTCTGGGACCAAGATAAAATAGACCAAAAAAATCAGGATTCTTCGGTGCGGGGGAATAGTCCCGAATAGTCCCGAAATTCTCCGTCTCCTTACAAAAATCACCGTTATGCGCGACCGAATTTTCCCGTTGTGTACGACTGTGAATAATCCAAACATCAAGAAGTTAACAAGTGAAAAACATTTGCAGTGCGTGAATGAAAACGCGTTTGAAACCTCCTCAGGAGACCGGCAGCAAGTCCACACTGATGAAATTGGTCGAGTCGTGGCAAATGCTTGCTGGACTGCACGACGGTACGCGCAGCCGGACAATGCTTAACGGTCTTGGCCGACCATCGATTTTCTAATGAGCCGTACTTATTTCTGGGACATTCTTCAGAAATTTTCTTTAAAGGGGATTCTCCAGATGTATAATTTAAAGCGCGTACGGTTCAGAATGTTTTTCAAAATTCTGCTTGCTCAGAGGATTCAGAGGATGTCAGCACTGTTTCAAAGATCGTTTCGATAGTCTCCCTTAAATCCTTCACACATCTTTCATGGCTTGCTCTTCTGGGCGCGTTGTCTAAGAAGATATATTAACAGAACCTATCCGTGCAACCTAATTTTGATCAGGCCAAGGGCTTTCTTCTCTTGACCCACCGACTGTTCGTCGTTCAAAACTGTGTACACTTTGACCTTTGTCACCAGACATGAACAAGCATCAACTCCTGTCTACCAGGTTTAAAATTAATTGAGTATGCCACGAGTATCTGCAAGACGAGTCACTGAGAATAGCATTTGAGCAGTAGTCATAGTACGCACAGGCCAGATTGCCCGAAAAAATGGTCTGCGAGAACACCTACTCAATTTCGGTTTGGTCACCTTAGAATTCTGTCATACACTTGCGGACATGGCAGCGATTTGACCAGAAACCCAAACGCGTAAACCTCGTCATTCAGATATGGACTAATCTGGGTAACAGACGTTTGCAAACCGGAGTAGAATACCTGTCAGATTTCTCAATTTCCTCACTGTTATTCTTACAGTGATGCAGTTTAGCAGCAAACATTAGAATTCAATAATTCTGCTTGATGTTGCGGTGCATGTTGCCGGATATTACGTCCCTGGGGAGTTTTTTATGTTCACTTTTTTATGTGGACGAACTTCGCTTGGTAAACGCTCATTCGTTTGCAGCAATGTGTTGCCTGTTTCATCCAGCTTGGCAGTGTCTCAGTATTTCACCACCAGTTTCGAAATGCATCTTTCCTTTACCGATTGCACCTCATCGGTCGTTGTATTGAACCAACGCTCGGCCCCCTTTCCATCCTGATCGGAAATTCCGGTCGCTCACTGACATACAGTGTCGCTATGTGCAGTCAGTCGCCTGGTATTCGGAAAAATCCGTTTCGCGATATCGAGCCGACAGCATCTTCCATTTCGACCGTCGTTTGAGGTGTGAGCCACAGTTTCGGATGGGTAATTTCCTTCGCAGCCCTCGGTCGTCACTTACTTTTTGTCATCTGTCTAAACAAAACAGTTACGAAGCATGTTGAATAACGGCCGGCTGCGAGGCCATCATGTGACGCAGGGAACTGTTTTTATGGCTCGACTGTGTTTCATCAGGCTTCCCTGTGGTAGGCTAACCTCGCCTCTGATCTCGTGAGTACATGCGAACGACTGTACTTTTCAGTACACCCATGAAGCGCGTCTGTTGTTGTACTTTTTTTAAATTGTTTTTGATATTCAGATATGCGCACCGTTCGAAGTTCGGATGATGTACATCGCCAGTTCTTTCTTGTGAAAACAAAGTACCTCCCCGGAATAATCGTTGACTCCACCCATGTGGGCACCATCGGAACCGCTGGCTAGAAGTCTTTCTTGTTCCCAGTACATTAGCTGGCCCCAGCTGATTCCAGCATGTCACTCAGTCTTCTGTTACATGACTGGACAAGTCGTCTACCAGGATTTAGATGAGCAATGTTATTCTAGATACAACAATCAGTGTTGTGCCCTCGGAAAGTCTTGGCTCACAACATTCGCCTTCTTTGCTGCCGGCCCGGCTTCTCTCCACTCCAGTCTTACCTGTTATTACTCGTTGCCGAGATAAATGCACGCAGTTTTACTTGGACGAATATTGATAGCAAACAGACAATTCACCTCGTAATGCGCTACTCATAAGTTTGCTGAAAATTCTTCGGCAGGCCACAACTGGTTTCGCCCTTCCACTTCGGGCTCATCAGATAGGTGCAGTCCCCGAGTTTCCGTCAACCTTATGTTCTACTTGAACACAAATTGGACTGTTTTCGAGAATACAATAATTTGCAAATCAATTTGGTTTTGGGAGAGACTCACCTGGAACCCAAGTGAATCTCCCGTTTGTGGTGTTTCCAGGCAACTGAATGTGCTGCACCAGGCCGCCTCATGTTCCAGTTGCTACGATATTCGAGATATCGCGATACATGTATAGACGTAATGCACTACTCATAAGGTTGCTGAAAATTCTTAAAACAGCCCAAGACCGGTTTCGCCCTTCCACTTCGGCTCATCAGGTAGGCACAGTCCCCGAGTTTCCGTCAGCCTGTAATACATTTATACATATATCGCGATATCTCGAACATCGTAGCAACTGGAACATGAGGCGGCCTGCTGCAGCACATTCAGTTGCCTGGAAACATCACAAACGGGAGATTCATCTGGGTTCCAGTTGAGTCTCTCGCAAAAACCAAATTGATTTGCAAATTAATGTATTTCTCGAAGACAATTCACCTCCTTATTCTTCTCGTTTATCAATTAACTCGAACATTTTGCATTGTAAGAAACCATCCCAGCGCTCACAATGGTGGACTTGAAAACTGGGCTTAACTAAAAGGGACCAAAAGCGGGCGAGAAAATATCACAGGTTCAAACCGACCCTTCGTGGTAGTTTTCGTTGACTATACTTGTCCGGCACAACCGAAACCTTTCTAGTTCACGGTGTTCCAGCCACCGTGGATGACATTTTACCGGATTGGCGACTGGAACACCGAGGCAGGAACTGCACTCTAATCAATGGAAAAGATGTTTTAAATTATCACGGATTTAACTAACAAATAGAATTAATCGGTTCCAATGAGAAAGGTGTTTTTCGCAGCTGTGGAATCGACAAATTAGCAATACGTAACAGTGTTTGAGACTTTGAGAAGTACAGTGGAACAAATGAATGAGCCAGCCTATTTCCCCAGGGCGGAGAAGTGTGCTCTCATTTGGTGCCACGTGACCTCCTACTGGACATACCCTCAAGCATTAGTTCTCGAATGTCACTTGCCATTCGTTGATTGTGAAACGATGGTAGAATAATCTGGTGGCCCTCGGCACTATCATTGAAGGTTTCTACCTATGTCAACACCAAAAGCGTGCCTCTTTTCGGTTTCTAAATATTTACGAATGTCGTCTAGAACATATCATCTGTTGCTGAGGTTGATACGACGGAGCCTCGGTCTTGGTAAGTCTTCAGCGATAACTACAGTTAAAGTTCAAATGTACAGACCTTATGGGTATAGGGCTTCCTTTGCATTTTTCAGATGGCGGAAAACTCGTCTGTGTTTCGCCTACCTTCCTACCTACACTGTTACTCTATACGAAAGACTGATCAAGTCCACACCTCGAGAAACAACAACACAACTTTGAGCTGGACGAATTGCAATGGTAAAAATAAAGAGTCTGGTACGTTTATCGCAGTCGTTTTGTCACCATAATGCCCCCCTCCAGAAGACACACTTTCGGGGTGGCTTTTTGACCCATTTTAAAAATCAACTATCCTCATTGGTAATCTATAGAGACCCCTAGCATCGGATTGTGCCTCATATTATGTATAAACCAGTAGAACAGTCTATTTAGACGTAACACACTGCGCATAAGGTTGCTGAAAACCCTCCCAGTAGTATGTTACGTTTAAACACCAACGTTTTGCAATATGTCGATCATCGTACCAGGTGAAAAACGAGAGGGCCAGGTGCAACACATTCAGTTGAAGTGGTCCATAGATACTCTTGGACAGCACACTACTAGGTTGTTTGTTTGGTAGGCCCAGTTTCCGAACTTCTACCATCGGTATTACGTAATCGAAGACACACGTATACGTAAGCAAACACCGGTTTACAAGTTAATCTATGACTAGTGTCTTAATCCGAAATCCATATCGACCAGTGACGGGAACCCGGGATAACATGAAAGATCACCTCCCCCCAAAAAAAAACCGTAAAATAGATGCCATTTGAGATTGAGACTTTCACTTATGGCCTGCTATTTCTACGGCCTGTTTTGCATCCAACGTTTGATCACCTTTCCAGGTTCCTTACCTCCTATGGAAGAAAAATGGCCTTCACTTACCTTCTACACTTTCAGCATTCAACCGCCGATATTTTCATGGCATTGCGGGAGTAAGCCGACAGAGGGGTGTACACAGACAAGCAGTTGGTAACACATCAAAGTCGCTAGAGCAGAGATTCCACTACGGTTTTACCTGGCCATCATCCACCAGAAAAGGGATTTTCAAATCGAAACTTCTGTTGATGACAAAAAGCCAGTGGGTGGGAGCAGCCATGAGTTGGTAGTTTGAAGTCAACGCGGATACAATCAAACCAAATGCTATGGGCCTGAATCAGGCCCACGTGACTCGTCTTGGATGATAGGATTATCCCTCCGGATTCCAGTTTGTTTGAATTATCCTCCCAGTCTGGACGAAAGTGATTTTCCTCTTTATTTTTCTAAATAGTATGGTTCTAATGACAGTTTCTCTGGGATGAAATCGTTTCTTGATGAATGAAGTTGTACAATCTCCAATGGGCTAGAATAAACCTCATTGAAGGCAGTAAATCCAACGTTCTTTGGCCATTGGTGTAAGTGGTCCCCCCCTATGGTGGGAGATTACAGGATAGATTAGCTCCTCTGAGTGCAAAGATCTGCCATTCTGTCTGTCCACCTGATCTACTGGAATGATCATCAAATTATTTTACCTAAGACAGTGACCTTAAAATTCAGCTTATTTTTTTATTCTGCCTAAAAAAAGCATTCCTCTCTACAAACGAGCAATAGGACACTGTAACTAAGTGGAATAGGTGAGGACCGAAATCATGGTCACTCGTATAGACAGGCTGTTTTTTTCCAAAAAGGTCACAAATGTTTTTATTCATAAAAATCCGCTGTTTTATGTTATTGCATGATGCCTGGATAAGCTGGGCAAAGCGGCTTGGGATTGTGTTTGTCCGTGGTTTGCACTCATTGTGGCTGAAATTTAGGACACAAGTGCAGCACATGACATCCGTCGTTCTTTCGCACACCAAACTTGCACTCACTCCGTTGTAAATAACTGTCTGGTTTCATTTTTTGTTCAGCGGACCGAGATGGCATTTGGAACAATTTATGATTGTGTTTCTCTGGTTTCAACGGTCAACTATTCACTAATTATATATATCTAATCCTAGATTAAAATACCGTGCAGTTTCCAGGCCGGAATTCTGCTGTGAACTGATGCGGGTTGGAAAAATCGTTTAGCAAAGTTTCTGCATTAGTGACTGGTCGTCCCACTTTGAACTGGCGACGAACAGAGAGTTACTGGGAACGATTCCTCAACAGTTGTATCCTGGACGACTATGTCTCCATGAACGACCATTCATGGCCTGAACTAAGCTTCCTTTCCAGAGAATCACCTTCAAACACTCAGTAGCCTCTCCACAGCGGCATCTTTTCTTGTTGAGGAGAGGTTTGTTGAGCAATGTTTGATTACCGATAGCTCGGATGGGTGAATTATGTGTTGCTCAGGTGGCATTCGATCTGTCCGGTAATTGTCAAGCTGATGGAACAGAAAAAACTTTATTCAGTGAACGTTTGCCAATATTTCATTTGGGTTTTGCGAGATAGGTATTTTGTTCATATTCACACCACTCTCGTTTGAACGGCCGTCCTCCTGTTCTGGCGTAATTATTCCGGTGAGTCCACACCAAAGAGAAGAAGCACTGGACTCGAGTTTCGCTCTTATTAGAGCTCATCAGCAGTGCATATCCAATGGCTGTGTCAGGATTTGAACCCCGGACATCTGACATGCGAGACGAGCGTGTTACCACTATTCCGCCAATGTGTTTCTTTTTCAACCATTGTGGACTGGTGGACTGACTACAGCCTAAGTTTTTGATCAGCACAGACCTTTGCCTCAAATTAGACAGTCTGTTCTACACCGAAGGGTGAACGTTTGGAACCGCCCCGCAGTTTGGCTGCACCGATTATAGTATTGCACCGATAGTACAAACAACTGTTTAGTTTAGTTTAGCTTAGTTTGGTTTAGTTTAGTTTAGCTTAGTTTGGTTTAGTTTAGTTTAGCTTAGTTTGGTTTAGTTTAGTTTAGCTTAGTTTGGTTTAGTTTAGTTTAGCTTAGTTTGGTTTAGTTTAGTAGGAAAGCCCAATGGCACACTTCATATTATCAAATGAGCGGATATGAAATAGTCACCTGACTGTGATTGAAGTGTGAAGCTTCTCATGGTGACTCTCGTAATCATGGTTAAAAGGCACAATGGCACACGTCGCAAGTGATAGGCGTGCACTGTGCCTGTCCTGAGCAGCAACATCCAAGCAGCAAGCACATCCATTCCGACCAGAGCACTACACACTAACGCTAGGAAGATCTACAAGTCTGTTGATTAAAACGGTCAATTTCATCGCAAAATCATACGCGAATTGGTATGCGTTTCGCGGCATACCATAGAAAACAGAGAGAGAACCCTCGAATTTCAGCCGCTCAAAATTTCCCAAAACAAATAAAACTGTTTTACCTGATGACATTCTAGGGCTTTCTATAAAAACGCCAGTTAAGCAGGCATGCCCAAAAGAGTGTAGGATTTCGTTCACTATTCATGCAATGTGAACTTGTGTTCGTCTGGACTAACTCAAAGGTTTCTGGTCTCAGATTTTCTAAGATTCTCATAAAATGATTCTAAACACCTAGAAAACGAAACGTAAAGAATTTCTAGATGCTAAGCTGCGCTTCGGAAGCAAAAGCATAAAAAACCTAAACAATTTTTTGCGGGTATAGAAACTCTTGCTGATAGCAGTCCAATGATCCAAGTTGAGCTCTGCCATATTCTAGTCTAACTGATTGGCCTTAGAGATTATGCATCGATTCGAATGGATGTATCATTCAGCTGTAACACCCTTTCAGTGCCTGGTAGCCACTTCTCCCTAAGGGATCACGAGGTCTGAGGTACTCCCAGGTTGTCGAAGTTCGGACAGGAGTAGTCCAGGTGCAGAGATGGAGTACAAACGAGGATGTCAGCGTTCATTGGCAGTGTCCAAACTGATTTCCTAGTATAACTTGTTTGTTGAGATTTCGTCGTGTCATTAAAGCTGATTCATGCAAAGAAGTTCTGTACAACTGTCTCACCGTCCTTGGGATTCATCAACCATGCACACCTCACGAAGTTCAGAGTTTCAAATCCGCAACCTCCAGGCTGGACACTTGACCGTTTGGCCAACGACGTGATTAGATCTCATTCAAGATATAGCGCCACTCATCCTTCAGTTACGGAAACATCACTATTCACTACTGAAAACATCACAAACGGGAGATTCAGCTGGGTTCCAGGTGAGTCTCTCGCAAAACCAAATTGATTTGCAAATGAGCATATTTCTCGAAAACAGTTCAATTTGTGTTCAAGTAGAACATAAGGTTGACGGAAACTCGGGGACTGCGCTTAACGCATATTTACCTATTCAAACCAGATATAAGAGAAACGTTGCCACTGAAACACGATATCGCACTGCATACAAAACGATCCAAATGCGTTGAGATCGTGTTCACACTGGAGTAGAGCAAACATTTCGAGGATGTTTCTTTTTTTTCTGACCCAGAACATTATTAGGTATGATCTTTTCTGTGACAGATTGAGAGGGGTCTCGCCAATGCTGCCCGAAAGCTGTCGGCCTCCACACCAACGCAGTTTGTTCACTCGACGCAGTGGACACAGAGTGATCGATTATTCTTGTTTAAACGACATGAGAGGTGTACTAGATTGATCCAAACAGACTTGTGGGGTGATTTTGAGAGTTCAACGATCCGAATGTCAATGCGCATCTGTGTATTTGTATACATGCTCAACGCAAATACTTTCATGTAGATCCGTGTCACACCGAACGATTAGCCACCCCAAACATAAACAGTATGCATTTTGCTCTGGTATAACATCAAGTTCACCGGAGGGTAATATGGATTCGATATGTCGCGATGTCGTTGCAGACTGATAGGGGGTCAACCGAGTAGTGACAACCAACGTATCCATGCGTACGGTGTCGCAATTGCTGTAGACATAACGAGACCTGTCCTGAAACGCGTATTCTCACACCCACAAAGTTTGATCATGAAAGTCCTGTGATTTGAGAATTGGACGTGCGGTCGTTTTGGTCGGTTTCCGTTCCGTTGGATGTAGGTTTGTGACATAAATAGACGCTTTACAGTGGAAAAAATCATCAGCAAATTGTCATTAAGCTTAATGTTCCAGTGTAACCGGTGACAGAGGTCACAGTCGAGTTTCGAATATATGTAATCACGTGCAATTGTGATGACATGCGACATGCTCGCCACCAAAATAATTTTTGTCTAGTGATCCTGGTTACAAATTACCCAAGGTAAGCTCAAACGTAGTCTGACTAAAGATACTTCTTCACACAGCTATGCACGCCAGACAGATCAAATTCAGTGATCAACTACCGATGATTGGGCAGAAAATAGTCCGCGGCCGAATGATTGTATTCGCCCTTTTTCAGCATATCACTCGAGTGAACTATGTCACCTGGTTTTGGTTTCATGATGACTATAACGACTTGTCAACATGTAGCAGAATAGCTGGGTGAATGTGCAATACACTCATTTGCAAACAAATTTAGTTTTTCGAGAGACTAACCTGGGATCCAGCTGAATCTCCCGTTTGTGATGTTTCCAGGCAGCTGAATGTGCTGCACCAGGTCACCTCATGTTTCAGTCGTTACGATATTCGAGAAATCGGGATATATGTACAGACGTATTGCACTGCCCAGGGAAACTTGGAAGTAACCAAGTTTTAGAACAGATATTCGGATGAAGCATACTTTTCCGTCCCTGCTCAGTCTTCACAAAAAAATGTCTTCAGAAATGTCCATCGACCTATAAACAGCCAGTAACAACAATGGGTACAATATTTTGCACGGGTCAGGTGATCAGAGCATATGTTCACACACTCAGTCAGATAACAGCTTCATTGTTCTGGCGATACGGTGAGCTCTAGAGGGTCAAGCAAACTAATAGTTTTTATCAGTGATAGACCAAATCAAGTCCCAATTTCGGCACGGAATATGACAGGGTAAAAGGCGCTTTCATTCCTATCGTTTTTCCTTTTATTGGCCGAAAGAGTGACTTTGGTAGTGCAGGAAGCGGAACAACAAAGCAACGAATTGAAATGTTTCGGATGTTTTTGGACGCGCTCGAAATACCACGTTTCATTTTTGGACGGCTTGGTTTGAGATGCAGTTTTATTCAGTAGCACTAAAAAATTGACAGTAGTTTGAATGGTGGACAGGTGCTGGGCAGATTGATGGTACGGAGAGTCTACCGGAATGTTGTTTCCTAACTTCCTTGGTAGTCCACAACACTGTATTCATTCGTTTTTAGCGTTGCTAAGGAGCACGCACAAATTCTCAACGAAATAGTACACCCAAATAAGGATGACTATTTTTCTGCAAGGCAAGTTTATGCTGTCAAAACCGTTATATTTTTTGGGTGGCCGTTGATTTGTTACCTAACACATGGGCTTAGCGGTTCATCCTGTATGCACTGGCGACGTATTTTCGGTTGTTAACGCAATGTCTGCATTCTAAGCAGGCAGAACAGACCGACGACCAAGCAGCGAACTGGAGCTATCCATATTCTGCAACATCACCAGCGGATCGCAACAGCAGTAACACGACCCTTCCACGGATAAATTTTCAACATGGCTGCAATCAACAACTATTTTTTTGCCAAGTGAAGTGACTGGTTAAGGGGAATTCAAATAGTGATTACTCCTCCTTCGGATAATCGCACAAACATCGCACAACAACACTGATCTAGTGCGCTACTCTGAAGAGGTCTTACTGATTGGTTCTCCGTGTGCCTTAAAACCTGGCCAGTTTGGTAACCTGTTCAATTGGCCTGATGAAGCTTTTGTATCAGAAGCGAGACTTTGTCCAAGTAAAAACAACCGATTGTTTACCAACCCCTTCTGAAACGATGACTTCTCAATCGGTTTCAAAGCTCTTCCAATTGATTGAAAATAACTGCGCCCCATGTTTTTGTTTTCGAATTCCTCGGCTTACTGGACAACTAAATCCTTCTAACGGAGGACAAGTTGGTGCAAAACTGCGCTACATCTCTGATTTGAAATTGTCAGCTGTAACTTTGAGACAAAATTACTTGATGGAATACCGGCCACGGTTTTCTACAAGTGCGCATGCTTCAAATCTCGTGACTTGGCAAAGATCATCTATGTTAGATTTGTCCCACTTGTTCCAAGTATTTTGTGTAAATGTTCCCGTATAGATAGTTCATCACAAATCATCAAATCGGCATAAGCTTGGTTTTTCAAAAGAAATAAAGTTTGAATCTCCCCCAGGGCCATCTAGGCACTGGAGCTATTTTATTGTCACCAAGGTGTGAGTCATTTTAGACAATGAAATGCCTTCCCAGTCGAGGGCACCAGAAGAAGGCGAACTATTACGATTCAAGAAGTAGAGCAGTCCCGAGGAATGTGTTTTCAAGCAGGAGCAGGTATACCTTCTTGCAGTGATGGAAAACCGCTCCGTTTCACTGTCTGAGAAGAGTAAAACAGGCTTCATTGCTGTTGGACTTGAGCAGTGGTCTTGCAAACAGGCTACAATCTTAGAGTGTGTAAAGTACCTGCACAGCAGTCCAAGTCAAGCCAGATTCGCTAAAAAGATTCTCTTCCATGCCATCAGAGCACCAGTCCTGTTCGCAGGGGCCCTTCAAACTAACCTGCGCATAAGCATCTCACGAGGTTCTAAGTCCGTTCTGAGAAAAGGAAATTGTAGCAGAATGTCCGTGTTTGTACAAGACGACATTGATCGTCTTCCTTACTATAATACAAGATTAGGGACAACCTTTTTTTGAATTCTGATACCATCCCAATGATCACTTCGGAACACATGAGGCAAAGGAAATTCCAGGCAAGTAAGAAAAAACTGAGTGCTACTTGACAGAAAATGGACAATTGATTCTGTAGCTGACATCACTGTTGCCAACAAATTCAGACGCATAGCATCAACGAAAACAAGTTTCACTCGACAGTGGGGCTTGGAAGTTTCCGACTTTCCCTTTTATTGCTAGGCAAACCCTCTCCATACCAGAAAGCATGGCTTTCTGCATCTACTACGCACCCCCGTAACCTCTCACGACTTTTTCAATCCTTGATTTGCTGAAATAATGTTCGTGAATTAGCGAACTACACTCATTAGCACACCAATTTGGTTTTTATGGGAGACTCAGTTGCCTGAAAACATCATAAACGAGAGATTTAGCTGGGTTCCAGGTAAGTCTCCCGTCAAAACCAAATTTGTTTGCAACTGAGTATACTTTCCTAAGTTCATGCAATTTGGGTTCAAGGAAAACATAATATTGACGAAATCACGGGGACTGCACCTATCTGATGAGCCCCAAGAAGGCCGAAACGGGTCTTGGGCTGTTGAAGGATTTTCAGCAACCTTGTGAGTAGTGCATTACGGATGTTCGTGAACTTTTTATCTCACTGTCTCTGGCAACTTGAGTCACCAGGGCTTGTAAGCATGCATATGTCGCTAAATTGAGTTAAGTGGCCATTTTCTCCAGATTTGCGGTTTCTACAGCGTCTTTGTGACATTTTGGGGCTTGCTCTGGACTTGCACCGATCCGTGCGAAAACTTAGACAGAAATCTCCACGGATTAGACGGCAGCTCCAAGGCTAAGCCGGGGCAATAGCCACAGGATACGACCCGGATAAGTTAAGCTTAAAGGTCACTTAAACTTTGACCAATCAGAGCAAAACCAAAGGACCAAATCAAGAGGACTGCTCACTGCAGGCATCAATCATAATCGAGGTTCACACCTTTTGCAAAGTACGTAAATTGACTAGCACAACCACCACTCACCACACACACACACTCACACGAAACCTGACTCACGCTACGCTTCACAAAAATTCACTGATCGTGTCACTTAGGTTGGTGACAACGGGACAGCCAAGGTTAGCGAACAATTCAGGCACTCACATTATCTCTCAGAAAATCGCATTTTTCTTGGGCAGCACCAGTGCTTAAATCCAGGGGAACTCTTGTGTTCTTTTGCAGTACGCACAAATCGCCGTTTTATCCTGGTGCAAGAAGTCGTTCCGGTCCTTAATTTTTCCATTGTATTTGGGAATCGATGGGTTCCTAAACTGCCCATCAATTGAAATATCACCGTGCAAGTGGCATTATTGTGTGGTGATGAACTGGGAGGCACTATATGGTGACTTCAGCCCTATGGGGGATCATTATCGGCGTGCATCTTACAAATTTTTGGGAGGATTCCTCCTCACTACCTACAAACCGCCCAGTAACTGCTGACATTCACGACATGAAGTGTTCCGGCCGATTTTGTCGAAGTAACCACCTCGAGATTTAACAGTTAGCTTTTTTTGGAGAATGATACTTGGTTGCAGCAAGGCGGATTTGGATCACTGAAAATATGGAATACGATAAGATTTACCAAACTGCTTTGCTGTTTTTTTCTACGAGGAGACCGTCAAACCTCATTGTACACACGGATGAAATATAACCTGGCGAAACACCCTCGTTCTCCTCAGAACGAATCGAATGATTTCCAACAGAGAAATCCTATCTGTTCTCACAGTATTCCAATTGGTTCTACCGGCTACTCGCTTTTAACTGTAAATTGAACAGCAAACGTTGATAATTCTACAGATTTAAGAAACTACTCATAGGGTTACTGAAAATTCTTCGACAGCCCACGACCGGTTTCGTCCTTCTTGCGGCTCATCAGGTAGCCGCAGTCCACGAGTTTCCATCAACCTTATGTTCTACTTGAACCGAAATTGCACGAAATTAGCGAAATACGCTCATTTGCAAACACATTCGATTTTGACTCACCTTGAATCCAGCTAAATCTCTCGTTTATAATGTTTTGAAGCAACGGAATTTGCTGCGCCAGGCTACCTCATGTTTCGCTTGTTACGATATTCGAGATATCGCGATACAGGTATAGGCGAAATGCACTAATCATAAGGTCGTGGACTGTCGAAGAAATTTCAGCAATCTTATGAGTAGGGTGTGAATGCGGTTCATTTCACGTCAATAACATTTGTTGACTGAGGAAAACCGAATGTAGGTCCGAATTCAGCACAAACGTCAGACTGAGGTGAACGAAATACGCTCATTCGTGTAATGCCAGATGCATGTCAGACGCATGTCATGTCAGACCGATAATTATAAGAACTCTGCGTGTCAAAATTCTGGTCAGTGAGCTGAGGAGAGCACAAAAGTACCAAAGGTTTCAAACAGTTTTAGCGAACTACACTCACTTGCACACCAGTTTGGTTTTGACGGGAGACTCAGTTGCTTGAAAGCATCATAGACAAGAGATTCAGTTGGGTTCCAGGTGAGTCCCCCGGAAAAACCAACGTAGTTTGCAAATGAGTGTACTTCGTGGATAATTCGACTTTGTTTTCATACCTTTCCCCATTCGTTTCATGCAGAGCTCATTCTAGACAAGAAACATGTCACCCTGTAATTCAGATTGTCAACACAGATTAAAGTAGCTAAATTTGGGTTGCACCTTTGTTGTTCATCCGTGTAGAGTGATATTATTATTATTATTATTTACTCGGGTATTGTAAACATTGTTCTGCAAAACATCCCCAGTCACCAAGGCGGGGTTATATAGACCACCTTAGGACAATCCTCAAAGAAACGGTTGTTATTGTCGTTGTTGTGGTTGCTACTGCTGCTGCTGCTGCTGCTGCTGCTGCGAGAATGCACCTAATCTCGAAATAACCATCCTTGTTTTGTTCCAAGTTTGGTAAAT
The DNA here is from genome assembly GCA_003604175.2 of Clonorchis sinensis. NCBI lineage: Eukaryota > Metazoa > Platyhelminthes > Trematoda > Opisthorchiida > Opisthorchiidae > Clonorchis > Clonorchis sinensis. Next base: position 12,760,080 of record CM030374.1, read on the forward strand.
ATTTGTGTACCATGTCGCATTCCCCTTTAGATCTGCCGGAATTTAAAGCACATCTGGAAGGTCATCCGCGTAAATTTATTCCGTTTGTTTAAAATTCCCCAAGAGCCGTTAATTGGCACTCAAAAACTGATACGAAGTGGGCTTACTGATTCGTTCTCCGTCTGCCTTAAAACCTGGCCAACTTGGTGACCTGTTCACTTGGTCTGATGAAGCTTTTGTGTCAAAAGCGAAACGTTGCCCAATTAAAAACCGCAGATTGTTTACCAAGCCATTGTGAAACGATTAAAATTCTCCTGTTTATCGTGCACCAAAATAGGATCAATATTCTGTTTATCACAGTGATTTAGTACAAGCTGCTGAACATTAGGTTCTTTTCTGAATTGTCCTTGAAGCAGTTCATCTGGTTGGCTGGCTAAACTCCACTCATTTCGGCTGACTAATTTCCACTGACTGAGAGTATGTTTCAGTAGTGGACGTCCCGACCCATGAAGTTAATATTGGGCTGTGCACAGTACACCACGAGTAATCGATACAATCAGAAGGGTGAAGACAGGATCATCTCTCGCGCTACAAATGTGACTACCACTCAAATACAACCAGCACTCAACCCGGAAACCGAATGAAATGCCTAATTCAGTTGAGTGATCAGTGCTCTGGCTAGCATACAGGATTGATGGGCCACCACTAATAGGTGCCGCCATCTTGGAATAATTTCTGGAGAAAACCTGTCGAACAACTTGCATGTAGAAGAAGTTACTTGGAACATACTTCGTCGCCACAACAAGAGCCTATCTACTCATGAAATAAAGGAAGATATCCATCGATCTGTGGTCGAAAATCTTGCCCTACCCTCTGCACCATCCAGTCTTCAACCATTGAAAGCCGCAGGAGTTCCGGATAGTTTTTTTTACTGCAATTACAGCCAAAAGTTGTCTACCTCTTTCACGGCCTACATTCCGAACTTGCACTTAGGAATGACATCATCTGCTGCTTGAAGCTGCCCACTGCACGCAGATATACAGGAGATATTTGTACAAATACGCTTGTCAACTTGCTTTATGGCGGCCGCAATTAACAGCGTTTTGCATAGGCATTTTTTGAGCCTCTTTACGTTCTTCTCGCTCCCGGAGTGGATTACTCTGGCCCCTCACGTAAAGAACGATAGTCGAGGGAGCGATATGGTTGCACTTTCTCCCGCTTAAAAACGTGTTCAGTTTACATCTAAGTCGCTCAATTCCTGCAGCTTTGTCAGCCGTCACAGTATACCAGAGGGAATGCACAAAGGTCGCGCCGGAACTTTGGCAGATTTTTAAACTGCAACTTTGCTTACTCAGGGAGTTGAGTGACATTTTCGCCCACCTTACAAGAGTTATCACAGAAGAGTTTCGATCTAGCAGCCAAGTGCTGAATTCAGTCTACTGGGAGCAATTGTTTGCCAAAAGAAAGGCTTAATACCACTACAACAGTTAGCCACCAGCAGACGCAAAACTCTCGAGAGTCTAGAGTTTTGTTGTTCGGTCTTTGGGAGGAATGCATCACGGTAAAGGCCATGTACAGAAGGTAATGTTAGGCATGATAAACATCGCATATGCCTTCTGGGAGAGGTAGGACAGTGCGTGCGGAGGACGAAGTGGGTAGGTTGGGGAAAGCCGTGCCTCGCTAGGGGGGAGGGGCAGTGTTGTATTTGTATTCTGTAAAACGGGCTCCTCATCTTGCCGTTTCCTTTTCGGGCCCCATTCGCTCTTCTTGTTTTCCGCTTGAAAGTAAACCAATCTTCGACTGTGGCACCACAGCCACGTGAGTTTCATTCTCTTGTAATCATTTTGTTTTCGGAACTTTGAGATGCTAGTTGGAATTAACATGAATCGAAGCAGGCAGGCATCATCACTCGGTCACGTTATTATTGCATTAGTAGTGCCGAATTTGTTGACAAAGTCTCACTTGGATGATTCTAAGTTTCATTTCTTCTGCGCATCTCAACATGATTCAAATGAATACTGGAAAAAAATCGTCATAACTTAACTCTGATGATGCTCTCAGGTTGCCCAAGCCTAGAGAGAAACGGTCGAGGGATGTGTTGAAACCAGGGATCTTCCTGTCAGAAGTTTGGTCCTTAACCCCTAAGCTATCTATTGCCCAACCAGAGCGCGGACATCTTTGTACGTGCTGTGATTGGTTGGCTGCAGTTCTGGACACTAGGATTCCCCGTATCGTAAAGAGTGTTTGCACAAAACGTCTCCCCCCGTTGATTAAAATGTTGAGGACTTGGTTCAATGAATAAAATCCGTCAGTCTTTATTATCTTTTAGCTGCTGGGTTAAATAGTTGAATACTTACACACAGGAGATGGTCAACTAGGCACGAACACAAAATATCTTCTGCTATTTTCTTGTGTCACATGCTTGGTCAAGCAGAAGACCTCCTGGAAACTTCCTCTATGCCCTAAAACTGCTCCACCGTACAAAGTTGACAGCAGTGATTGACGCCACAATAGTCTTATACGCAAAATATCCCACAATAAAACATCAGATACGACAATTTCTCAATCCGAACATGAGGCAGCTTTGTGCAACACATTATAAGCAAGAGAATAAGCTGGGATTCACTTGAGTCCTTCGACGAGACAAAATTGGTGTGCAAATGAATGTACTTCCAAAAATGTAATATAGTTTTTTAAGAATGCTAAAAATGATGCCATTAGTCGAATATGTCGTGAATTTCCAGAAAATTTGAAAAAAAAAACACGTCATTCACGCACTACTTACGCCTACAGTTCAACAAGACTGGAACAACGAAGGAGCATATCTCGAATGTCCCGAGGATGGCTACTTAACTAGCTCCTGATGAAAACACACCTTGTATTGTGACCAGTCCTTAAGAAAGGTCATTCCAGAGAACACTTTTAATGTTTGGGTTACCTTACAGATATTAGACTTTGCTCTCTGACATTGTCAGATGACTCTACAGCAGATAACTACTGAATAAGAACACAGGTGCTCAGAATACTAAGGGAAACGTAGGTGACAAATTAAAATTCCTTATGAGTCAGCAAACCTGTTCGTTTTTTATTTCAGTAGGGGGTGGATTACCACAGCTTTGTCCTTCCGGTAAGTCCAAAACAGGTGGTGGTGGTGGTGGCAGTCCACACATTCTTATGCAACCTTCTCATACTACTTAAATCCAGAAACCAAGGAGGAGTTATTGGATGTCTTCAAAGAGGAGTCTTCAGTCAGCTAAACTTTGTGCTGAAAAATGTCAAGGCTACGTCGGCGCATGGATATGGGCCTTACAGAGAATGCCATTTTGGTTTCTGTTCAAAGCCTGTTTCGTTGTGCAAAACACTCACGAGTTACGGCGATTGCCTTCAAACGAAAAGAGGTGTCATTTGGAATTCAGAACGCATGATGCTTAGCCCATTTGTCAACACTGGTTTGTGCTGCAAGATGCTTCATAAGTTGATATTAACGTGTAAGCCATCCTGGCTTCTTTGGAGGGCTCAGTATAGCCTATCCTCAAATTAACTTGATTTTGATTAGGATAGTATCTGAAATCCGCAGAATAACTCCTTCACCATAGTTTTCGAATAAATGTGTCACACAAAGTCTGTTTTTTGTTCCACTTGGAGCGATGTGCAAGACATCCGAGGTTCATGTAACGTCTGGGCAGCTCAGCTGGGTGTCCCGTCAGCGCCAGCTTGAATAGAACAGTGTTGTTCATCGAAACAGACGTAGAAACAGACGTAGATGGAAATCTTAGGACTAGACCTACTTGGTGTGATCCAGGACGGTAGTGCACCGTTCTGCAGGCTTTTCATCAACCTCATGAGTAGAACCCTTTATATGAGAAAATCCGTAAGTGCTTCAACAACCGGGCTCAACTCACATGCTCTTCCGATGAATACGACGTCTATTCATACTCGTTTGGTCTCATTTTCTTATACTGCCATTAAAGGGCTTGTTACAGATCGAGCACAGATTTCGTCAATTTAAGGAAGTTCAACAGATCACAACTGCAATGGCTGTTTGAGTTAGGTTCGCCCGCGTGCGTGCGCATCGAGCATCGTCGTTGGTCTCAGCACTGTCAATTCATGTTTGGTTCCGTTTTTATGGGGCTGGTGTTTTCCCCCAAACGGAGTCAAATTCGTTCAAGTTGTCACCTCTTTCTTGCATGCGGTAAGCCAGCATGCTAATAAATTCCACTGAAAAATGACCTTCAATTTTAGAAGAGCTTGTTAAACAATCGGTAGTTTTTATTTGGGCAAAGTTTCGCTTTTGACACAAAAGCTTCATCAGACCAAGTGAACAGGTCACCAAGTTGGCCAGGTTATAAGGCAGACGGGGCACCAATCAGGAAGTCCTGTTCAGATTATCACAACAGGTCAGTGATGAGCGTCAAGTAATGGCTCTTGTCGGCTAGTGTGGTTGCCAAAATCTTGAATTGATGGGTTGGAGGAGTTTCAAATTAGTTCCTATCAGCTCTTGTTCCTTAATCTTCCATTTCAGGGTGCTTCAGTTGATTATTCACCTCGGGCGCAACTGGTAGATTTTTCTTGGTCTTCGTGGGCTTGTGATTGCTGCGACAATTTAGTTGGGGGGGGGGGTGAGGTCAAGTGGAGTTCAGATGATGACTACTCCTCCTTCTGATGACCGCACACCAACACGTATCAGCTCAACTGATCCAAAACCGTTCTCCACACGCTTGCCAGTTCCACGCCTTCTATTCTGTTAACACTAGGATGCTTGGTGATTTCTACCGCCTCGGCCACCAGTCTCTGTGACGTGGACCGCAGTCATCGCTTCAAAACCTCAACATTTTCTAAATCTATTTTGTGCCCCGTATCCAGTGCATGTTCTGCAATTTCCGAGTCTTTTAATAACGCTCGATATTCATCTGCGTTTCTCGGCGGCTTGTTTATTTTCCTCTTATGCTCTCCGATTCTGGTGTGAAGTTCCCTGGCCGTCTGTCCTATATAGACCTTAATGCAGTCGTTACACTTAATTTTGTAGACACAGTCCCTAGTTCTGTTTGCCGGGAGGCGATCCTTTAATTGCACCAATGCAGAGCGCAGAGTGTTTCCTCTCTGGAAGCCTACTCTTATGTTGGCCGTGTTTAGAATTCTTCGAATGATCTCCGATGTCCCTGGTTTATAATCGTTCAATATTCTTATGAATAAACCGGTTTTACACGTTGTAAAATGACTAGAGACATTTTCGTCTAATCCTCAATATTCCGATGAGCACAGAAATTCTATGGATGACAGCAGTGTCTTCAAAGGTTCAACTGTTTTACAAAAACCTTTACAAGTGAAAGTACAGAGGAGTGATACAAACCAATAGGAAAACCAATCAGTCACCTGAAGAGGACACAATAATCTGCCTTGTCAGCTTGTCCAATCACGAACAAATACCATACAAGTATTGAGTGACTGACCGATGTGTGAACCGGCTCAATATGTGTGCACGACGTGATCTCTGTTTGGGCGCAAACAGGTCCGTGGTTTTACACGACCGTTTCTAACAACTCGCTTTTGAGATTATTTTCCACTGACCTCCAGATATGAGGAACAGCAAACCGGCTCCAGTCAAGGAGTGACATAAATTTACCCCGTGTTATTCTCTCAAACCAGTGACGACAAAGCAGTCGCATTGCCACAAGTTTGTGAAAGTAGCGTTCAGTTCAGCTTTTGCTTTGTTCTTCGTTACAGAGCGGAACAGCCTCCGGGTGCAGACATGAACAGGCCACTGGCCGGGTCTTCAAAACACCAGATGGAATACAAAAAGCCGTTCACTTGGTCCTTGTTAGTGTACGCGAATGTTCTTCTGACCCAGACAGATTAGGTGTGGCCGTAGAGTGAACCGGACGAAATGAGTACTTGTTGGTAAACCTGGCCTCTACCAGTACGCTCTCGAACAATTTTACCATTATGTTTACTGTATACAACCACTTGCGTTGGTCCAGGATACAGTTCAATACCGATCTTAGTTGGTTGAACAAACATGGACATCAAGCAGAGCGTTGCGGAAGACCACTCGTCCAATAGGCCAGGAAGTAGTCGTCGTGTTGTTCGCATTCGACTAAGAAAGGACCAAACTTGACCCATAAAAATGTTCACAGATTTTAAACAATCATGCTCACCTTTTACTTTTCTGTCCTAGTTGTTACTTTACTGATTTTTGTAGGTCCCCGGAGATTTTCCAAGCTCAAACGTAGTTGGTCGTGGAAAGCAACTGCTGTTATCTCCTAATCGGGTTCTTGCGTTGTTTTTCTTTGGTGGAACCAATTGCTGGAATACAAAATTATTCCAAAGAGGGATCAGGTGAATATCATTTCAAGTAAAAGACAAATAGGAAGACGTAGCGGAGACGCTTCTGTTAATCCGAGATGTATAACGGGACGAAAGTGGGGCTTCCTCTCATCAGAAGCAGCTTTCACAAAGTGGAAAAAAGTTTTTGCGAATCAAAAATTTCCCATTATGGGACACCTTTTAATAAGTAAAGAAACACGGAAAAACATTTCTATGGGAATAAAATGGTTTCTGACTATGGATCGAAGCTTTTTTTTACCTGTATTTCGTGGTCCGGTGGGAAGTTACGATGCGCTGTCCTGTGAAAAAATACTTCGGGGAACTAGTGGATCAATGTAAATCTGTGCTGTGGATGTGAATTAATTAACCGATCTGTGCCCACTGGCTTGGGAAATGAACTAAAATAGACCGGATTATTAGATTACACATTCAGTCAGGAGTGCACAGACAACAAGGGAGCAGAAGTTGGAAGAGGACACATTTTGATATATTCATGGTGGTTGAATGAATGTCTGGGTTGAGCGTGTTAATTTGTTCACTTCAGAGAACAGAACGATTTTGCCAGTTGCCTCCGGTATCGTGTACATTTGGGGCGCATGTTCATTTACTCAGACACCATTGGTTTGGTGTACGATTTGAATTCAACCCCTGCATCCTTTCCTAGAAGGTGTGTTTCCAGTCAGATGCCTGCAATATGTGCCTTCAAAATGGAATATTTGGTTAATACTACTAACAGTAGTATCGTTTATTTTTAAACAGGATGATCCCAAACATAAAGATGGGATCGAAAGATCTGGAAGGATGTACAGGAAAACAGTAAGAGGAGGGAAATGTTTTAATCGAAATGTTGCCATCACTAGTTTTGTCAATCGGGTGAAGTGATTTCTAAGATATACAAGAAAGTTTAGTGTGATAACAAGCAAGTAAAGTCCACTAAATGAAAAAAAGACAAGCAAGGGTCATTGCTCTTCAGGGCACAGTGAGCACTAGCATGGTCAAAGCTCACAAACTAGGTGCAAGACATCCGTCCTACATTGTTTAGGATGAAAGACTTTGGCGACGAATGTTCAACGCGCACAAAAATGTCGTAAGTGCGTTGAAAACCCAACATTTTGGGCAGATAAATTTCTGACCGTGACCTTAGAAGGCATCAGTTCAAAACAACCGTTGGTGGACTGAGGAAATCAGATACTGTATGTGAAATGAGCATTTGGTTGTGAATTAGAAAATCACTTAGAGCTTAGATACTAGCTTCCATCCAAGACTATGCTCACGTTTATCTCTGTTACTTGACACCCGATTTGTGTTCAGGTCAGGCTAACTAGAGTACGTCGAAGTGGTTGCCCTCATCTCTTCGACGACGATATATCTCAGACGACCGAAACGTTTTCCGAATTCCCCGTTTTCCGAAAACCCAGTCAATCGAACACAAAGCGCTATCTAATAGGATTTCAAGATTTTCCCCAAACTCTCCGGATGATAGCAGTTTTGACGATGATAAAAAATCGCTTCGTCATCCCACCGCGACTATTCTGAATACATCTATTTGAATGAGATGAAGCGATCAGCTCTCGTGAGCTACGACTGTTAGCACTTCTGTATGGTGTATTGTCCCAATAAGCGGCTTTTTGTTTCTTGGTGTTCACACACGTACTCTGGATCCAATCGAAAGGCGTCACCACATCGATCAGTTCCAGCAGTTGCTATCGGTGCTTGCAGACTCCTTTTCGCTCGAAAGTAAAGAGGACGTCCACATGAGTTACAGTGCTTGTTGAACCTAGAGGAGCGATGAGTTCCTCGGGAAAGTAATGTGGGTAGTGGGTAATGTGGGAAGTTTCTTCTCTCCACAACTCACCATTGTCTCGGTCTTCCGGGCGTCATACGGGCTGGTCACAACTCGACTTCAGTGGTTTCAAACTCTTCTTTGAGAGGAGTCTGACACTTCACACACACGATCAATCGTTGACAAAGGCGAAACCACCCACTATAGTGTCGTGGAACAAGTAACGCCGTGGCGCAATCGACAGTCCAACAGCCTCATTTACTACCATCATGAACCACATTGGGGGTAGTGGACATCTCCGGTTTATTAGCCTGCGGCAGTGAGTTTCGGAATGACAGAAGTCTGCTCAAGCACCTTCTGGGACTGTCCACTGCATTGCACTAGAGGTGGCGGCGCTCCTTAGCAGTTGTATCGTGCAAAACTGAATCAAAAGTTTTCCAGATGTCCAAAAAAGCTTAATTGAGGTTTACAGCAGTCACTGAAGAGTGACAAAGCAAAGACTGTAACAACTAGTCAGGTACGAAAACTGCCGCCGCAAAGTATAGAAGCAAACTGGAGTGAAGTCAGTTGCAATCTAGGGCTCAAAAGATTTACCGGCAATTTGCAAAAGTATCGAACAAGACCTGTCGCAGCGATTGGTTTCCCCGTCCAATAAAGTCGGGTTTTGGCCGAATCTCGACTTGGACACCGCGGTCATAAACCTCAAATTTGCAAATGTTATGCACTGGTGGGGGCCACTTTTCACAATCAAAACTAAGGACTGGGTGACTTGTTGCTGTGAAAACACAAACTTTTGTGCGGAAGCTGTATCGATTTGAGGTCAGTCTATGCTGTTACTAGCCCGTTATCTGGAACAATGTAAACGTATTTCACCGGCAATGCGAAAGGTTGCTCCCTAAACACTCGAGTACTTGGAGGACAATTTCGTGATACTGGATTATGACTCCGAGATGTTCCGTGAGATAGCTTAGCTTTGTTGTTTATTCCGACTGGATCAGCAGTTTGGACACAGAAATATTCCCCCTTCCCCCCGCAAAATAATACTATACATAAAGTTAGCATTGGTTAATCCTGCGCGAAGGATGAAAAACTCAGTTTTCTACGAAAGACTCGTTGAGAATTTCTCTAACTGGTGGCCAACCAGGTGGACGGTACACTTTCAAGTTATTTACTTGCAATTTGTCGTCATTTTGAAGGATTATATCCATTGTTTTGGCCAATCATTTAAAGGTCCTAAAAGCCAACACCTGGTGAGATTTGTTAAGACCCTCTCCCCCTGAAATGCAGCAACTTCTTGGAAGCATTTAAACCAAAGGACTCACGGGACCTCTCCTCATTCTGGCCTGTGTCCGTCCGGTCTCAGGGGCTTAATCGGGTTAACGGGTATAATAAACCGTCAAGCACCAGCCTTTTGTTCACCAACAGAGACCACCATACACATTCATACTTTTATCTGTTTGTATCTACTCCTAATAAACTGATTCTGTTAGTGCGTGACGTCATTTCAGAGAAAACAACATTTCATCGTACCAGTCGGGAAACATCAGTAAGACTGCGCGATCTGCTGCAAGGAATAACTGGAAGTTTTTACCGACTCCCAATCGGAATAGGCACAAGATAAAAGTCGGAAACGATAACATTATTTTTATCTTCCTTTGGTTCACTCGTACCTGCCATATCTGGTAAACACAGCTAAGGGGGGGAATAATCTCGTAAGGGTGATGCAGTTTCAATGTAGGCAGATGATTCTCATCTTAAACTAGGGTGTCTTCCTTCACAATTCCGCGGTTTCTCTGAGTTTTGGTTCCATCGCTGAGCACAGCGAGAAGTGTTCAATGAACTAGGCTGGCGGGTCGATGGATCACTGCAGGTTAACGAAGACTTTTTCTTCTGCAAAATGCACTTTCTAAGTATCCACAAAACCATTACATTAACGCAAATCTTTTAGGGTAAACTTTTTCCAAAAAGAGTTTTTCTGCAGGATTCCGTTTTATAGCGTTATTGAATCAGAAAAGAAGATAACCAAACAGATTTTGGATTTTTTAAGTTACACATGGGTTGTTACGAAAGGAAAATCGGAATTAAAAGTCCGCACAAAGTCATGAGTGGAGGAAGCAAACTTTAATACAGAGGTACTTTCCATTTAGAGACAACTTAGATAACTCTATTAGGGATGACCTTCAACATCGAGACCGTTGATTGAATAAACTTAGTGCGGGATCTCCAAAGGTGAATACATTTCAGCAAGTCCCCTCAACCCTTATTAGAAGTGGTCCCGTCCACTGGGACCTAATCACATCAATCGACAAAGTATTCGCTTGCCAAGGCCACATGATTCACGTACTTTGTTATAAGCGAAAAAACTCGTTTGTAATCAATCCCATTTTGCTTTCCCCGTTGACGTCTCTCCCGTCAGCAGAATGCGGAGCATTATTTATAATTCATATGGGTGACTATATAAAAGTGACTTTTTAGATGGTGTCAACTTCTCACAAAGCTGGCCGTACCTTCAAAGAAGAATCTGGTATCATTGTAAGTAGACAGATTGATCATATATGCTACTCATAGTATGATAATATTATCAAACAAAATGTTTCTAATTTGACCGAGTTTCAGTCATTAACATCAAGCTTGCAGACTACTTATCATTGAATAAATACTACTACTAACCTGAATATGTCAAACATGTTCCCGAGTCTGGAGCGTTTCAGTCAGGATTATCCGTATCACAGGTATCCTTCAAAAGTCTTTGGCATCACCTGACTGGGAAGTCATGACGGACGGGCCTATCGATCTTTCCACCCAGGACAACTACTGTGTCGTCACTCGGGCTTTGGCAAACAAGTTGTACAGCTCAGGTGTAAGCACGCTCCTCCAGCCTGGGAATTTGTGTCCGACGTCTGCTGAACATGCGCCTCACACGTCAAAAGTCCAGGATTCGAATCCCCGCACGGCCAAAGCTATACTACTGATGAGCTCTACTAAGGATTAAAGTCAAAACCTACGTTCCATGTGGACCCACCAGAATACTAGTAAGTTCGGCGAGTTCTGTAATCAGGTTGGATGCTGACTGCCAAGTCTGGCGAACAAATTAACAATCACCGGTGAACAAACACCAATGAATACACCCGAGAATAACTGTGCGAGGAAAGGAGAATTGTTCAACTGAGAGTTGTGGGAATGTAGTCACCAATCGAACTTACTAAAATCTCACAATGTTGAGGAGAGGAATGCCAAAGGTCAAGCAAAATTATCAACAAGCTACGCACCCTCGTTACACCGACGGGTACCACATATGACCAGGGACTTCATTACTCTATCCCAACCTGGCGTCCTCGGACGCTTCGAACCTACTACCTTCTGCAACGAGATATATGCAACTGTGAAGCACAAAAGTGGTCCAAAAACACTAAACTTTCTATTGCCACGGTGATATATAGTATAGTGTAGTGTAGTATAGTATAGTATAGTATAGTATAGTATAGTATAGTATAGTATAGTATAGTATAGTATAGTATAGTATAGTATAGTATAGTATAGTATAGTATAGTATAGTATAGTATAGTATAGTATAGTATAGTATAGTATAGTATAGTATAGTATAGTATAGTATAGTATTAAGATGTTGGCTCCACTGACGGGGATTTTTTCTAATGTTGTTCAGATTTCGCTTCTGACGACTTGTTTAAATCGGTCCATTGGGTTGTCTGCGCTAGTCTTATCCAGCCCAATTCTCTCCAAGCTATTGAGCGGAAAATCAACAAAGTCCTCGTTGTTCCCACTTATTTCCCGTGGCGAAAGAGCACACAAAACACTAGGTGACTCAACTGCGAATGCACTACTTTGTTGACCCAATAGTGAACACAGATGTACAAACCCGAAAAATTCACTTAGTTCGACCGCAACAGGGTGTTTGAGAACGTGCCAAAAGTTGAGTTCAATGCACAAACTCGTAAGTGAATGGAACAGTGAGAAACGGTTATGAGGCAACAGAAGCGGACTTATATGCAGTCACAGAAAAGGAGTTGAACGGTCTTACAGCCTACTCGGAGTTGTACCTTGAGGAACTTCATTGCAGTACGTGCTTAGTGAAAAGTTTGGAATCGTATCGGGAGTGGGGACCGTGAGCATTTAATGAACATTGTCCGTAATTTGATACAGGTAAATCTCCGAGTATATGGTAATGAATAATTCCTAAGTTTCTATTATGCCCGGACAAATTTTCGGACAAAATATACAAGTGGTGAAAGATTTCGTCATGGCATCTCTGACAAACTAATCCATTGAGGTCAGTTCTGTGAAGTGAACAGACACATCTGCTTCGAAGAGGAAGAATTTGGCTTACCCACACACAAAAATCGATTGCTTCATGTTGAGGTCGATTTTGAACCTACCGCAGTAAACCGCTAGACAGTTTACTGGCTAAGCTGTGCTTTCAGAGTGAATGAACCAAAGATTCTGTCCCAAAGAACAGCGTCGGCTAGTAGTCGAACTGGTTAAATCAAGCATTGGTCAGTGGTATTTGATAAAATGATTGTCGTGTTCTTTTAAATGTAACTTGCTCTAATATTTTGTCTGTCTTGGTTCAGGAATTACTTGACTTGTAAGCATATCTACTTTTATGTGAATAGGGCAGACGATTGGCTGCTACTCGTGGTGTGTTAACTTGTGGTGAATAGAATTCCCAGTTCGGCCTGAGCTTGGCTGAGCTCTGTAATGGTAAGCCAAAAGGAAGCTAAACTGGCCCGCATACTTGATGGATTGTGAACAAATTCACTTGTATCCGCGCGCACAGTCATACAGCAAGTTTCAGACACGCCGGGCCTCACATAAAAGAACAGAAGGTGCAAGTCACACCGGGTTAACCCGGTACAATCTACGAATAACTGAGTGATACGGTTTGAAGGAGTTCGTTTTTAACAGTTTGATAAAGGTTTCTCCCTACTTATTGACAAGCTACGAACTGCACAAACCAACTGTCGAACGTTGACATCGATTCCTTCCCAAAAGCAGTCGATTCCAAGATGACTGGGAGATGAATTAGCTGTCAATCAACGTTCCGTGTGCCTGGAGTACATCACTTTTGCGGAACCATTTGTCCACATATAAATCCGGATAATAGTTGTAGCAGTTCATTTACCGAACTGAAACACGATTACGACTAACTCCATAAAACTGATAAAATATGTATTTTTTCTTAATATTTGCAGGAAAACTCATTTTGTCATTTGTCGTGTGTTGAACAGGCAGGCGCGCGATCATCCAACTTGTCACACCATTGGAATGCAAACAATCACGTGATCATAGTGTGGCGTGACTACACAACTGGCGTGACTAAAACCGGCATGTGGTGCTGTTGAAACGGTGTGGTGTAAAAAAAAATAGTGAATGTGAGAGCGAGCAAGTCCACGGCCCAAATGTATATATTTAGGGCTCTGTCCTAGGTACTCTGCACGTAGTCTTTAGTGCCCGAGGATAGATTATGTTTACCAATAACTGACATGATAAGGACACGATGAGGAACCTACAGGATTAGGAACCCTACAGAAACGTTGAAGGATTGAGTGTGATCATGTGAGACGATAGGCGGCTTTATAGATCAGGTGCTAAGTTGCGCGCAAGGCAGAATGGCGCTTTCTGTTAGGCCATTCAAAAAACCGATACGGCTCACGGCTTAATTTGAAGCAATGTGAAAACCGAAGACGCACACGGACATTGGACACACAGACCTAATCAAACTCAGAGTTGACCGATAAAAAATCCCCTGATGAAGCAAGTGATTCAGTGCAATCAGTCCGTGTTGTTGAATTAGCTAAACAAGACACTACACAAGTGAGATGATGACCCCACTCTCTCCAAAATCTACAAACATGGAAAAATACCAGATAAGTGAGAAAGTTGAGATGAAAATTGGGAGTTTTTGGTGACTACATTCGAAGCCCGTTTGTTGGTGTGTTTTCTGGACAAGATTTTCAGGAGCACATCCATTGAGTTCTTCTGGCAATAAACGCGTTTTCCTTTTATAATGTCAACAGAACTTGAGATGGCTTTCTACGGTGTAAACAACCGAAAATTTTGAGCTTCAACCTAAATTGGCCGAATCAGTGCCATATCCGTTTCGAAATTTTCGCTTACCTTTGACAAATGGTCCACATGCACATAGTGGGACCACCTAACTCTGCACTGGCCAGTTTATTTGAGCAGTCTAGCGCACGGCTTGTTTGTTGTGCATTTTTGTAGGCATGGAAGCCATAATGAAACAGCTTTACATCGTCAAAGATTACCTTTTATGGTTCAAACTGTCTTCCGAAATTGCAAATCTCTGAAAATGGCCCTCCGACTAAAGCCCCCAAAAAACTCCGATTGATCATTGCATTTTTTATTAACGATAGCGTATGCATCAACCCTTTTCGAAACCGTTGATGTACTAGTCGGTCCATTCATTATTCAAGGTCATTCTCTGGTAAAAATCCATCTGTCACACACGTGTCGATTGATTTGTCAGCTTGTCTGACGAAGTCATTGACCCGATCATTCTCGGCAAGACTTGAATGTCCGACCACAAGAAGCACTGATGACGAGATATCCTGCAGGCAAAGGACGAACGGATCACTACCGACATCTACTATATTAACCAGAGCTAGAAAGTTTTGAAGAATCCTCAAGTGAGCGCGTTTCCTCAAGAAACTCCCCATTGCATCTTGCTTGAATAAAAGTCTTTCATTTTCGAAAAAGTTTGGAAAAAAAATCGGTAGTTTTATTGCTGGGTGACGTATCGTTTTCGACACAAAGGCTTCATCAGGCCAAGTAACTAGGTTATGAGGTTGGTCGAGATGTAAGGTGGAAGGAACTAAGCCGAGTTAATACGTGACTGTGTGTGGGTGCCAATAAACGTAGAATCATTAGCAAAAAACAGGTTGGAAATCCCAACCCGAACAAAGTTCACAGACTCTCTCCCTTACACAACTTTATTGTACTCATGATCCGTCCAACACAAAGAAAATACGTGAATCACACGGCGAGCTGTTCAAGTCAAAAGGGAATTGGGGATTGGAGTTGGCACATTCGGGTTACGGGTACACCTGTACCAAACTTTGTCTAACGGTATTCGAGGTGGCTTTCAAAACCGTCGTAGACTGATTGACGAAACAGAGAACAAGTTGATGGTCAACTCGGAGATTGCAGGAGCAAAAAAACAAAGTCAAATGTTCTCAAGATTGTGCTTTTCCGAATCGCATTGTGTGTTATGATGTATATTTGTTGTACATTATATAATATCATTACATTATTACATTATTATTATATTATTATATGTATTAGTATAGAGGCACTGTATAAAAACGGCTGTGTGAATAGCAACTACTGCACTAGTCGGCATGACCAATGGTAGGTAGGTAATTCAGTCCCTTCCAGTGGATGGTCGTTCAGAAACTGAGTGAAGGGAATTGAAATGAAAGCCACGAATCATCCTTTTGAACCACTGACCGATTCTGATCGTAGATGATGCCATCTTCCATCTCAGTGGATTTGCATTCGTGAGGTAACACCAGAAGTCACTTTCCGTTGGTCCGTTCTCATTATACATCAGATGTAGCGGTCTAGGGATTTTCGACGTCTATTGAATGTACCATATTTCTCGAGGAAACGTAGAAGATAAGGGTTCACTGACATCTGTCCAACGTATAAGATGAGTAAACACTAGTGTCTCCTGTGATATCATCTTATTTCGATGTCAACGCTACTCAGCGTGATGGTAATATGATACAGGACCGGCCGAAACTCTCGATGTATTTGTGACTACTTAGGCCAGTAGAGCCACGGAATAGTTAATACGTTTGTCGCAGCCCCCCTTCCGTTTTTCTTTGGGAAAAAACCCAGACATAACCAGGAACGGAAGCAACTCATTATTCTTAGCTGATCCTGCGCCCCCTACAAGGACAGATCTTTTAAAGTTTAAAGAAACTACAAGAAACAAAGACATTACTAAAGAAAGGGGATGAAGCGATTGACAGATTATAGCAAACTGCACACAGCCACAAACAGATAGATACCCATGGCACATAGAGATTATCACCCACACATTTTGGACAGTGGCAGGAAGGATTGTACAAGCCAGAGTTAATCCAAGCCGTAAACAGTTGAATGTGTGGTCACACTGAGGAGAGTACTCGAGCAGCTAATGAGTCTTCCGTTGCATCAGAGTGGATACTGTGGAGAGAGCTGAGAGGTAGGAAGGAATGTTCCATAGCATTCCTTGTCACTTAGTGGTGACAAGACTGAGACCGAAGGTTTCCAGCAGGAAAATCCGCTAAGGCTAGATTCACTGATTAGTCAACCTAAGTCAGTTAGTCCTCAGTAATGGTGGTGATGATCACGGTTTTGCCATTATCATCTAGGTCAGATCTTTTGTCGAATTCTAATGTCAGGTGATCATGAGAGGTTCTAGCAAACTGAATCGCCGGGACTGTGAAAACCACGAAGTTGTTCCTCCTAGCACAGCTAAAACCTGATCTCTGGAGGGCCGCGGTTATATGGAATTAACCGAATTTGGTGATTTGAGTGAGGTAAACGTCTTCAGTCGTACACCAGCCAATAATTGTCATCCACCCGAGTTCACAACGGAAACCTTGAGATGTTACCTGGGTTGATTTATAGACGGATAAAATATCACCCTCCATTCTAAGTATATCTTAGACGTCAGCACAACCGACTCTCCACAACTTCATGTGTCATGTGGAAGGGTTCTACACTACAGAGAAATCATAGTATAAAATAAGGGCCGCTAATGTTCGTTTACGCTCATGCCTGAGCCAAAGAGTTGGCTGAAACCGGAAGGCCGAAGTCAGTTTTCCCTGAGATTCGATTTTCAAACACCTATATCTATTCAGATGTGAGTATCAAGCTTTCTTAACGTGCTTTTGCTGGAAACTGGACCTATGTGAACTTGTCATTGGTTGCTCGCTGCGTTACTTATAAGTGTTACACCCGCAATCACTGCACATCGTCAGTGCGTTGGCGTGCAATAAAGCCGTTCAGCGCGCCATTTAGAACGAGCTGCGTACCTTTGCATACGTACCGGTGGCGGGATCCAACCTTCGGTTGCTTTGGGCTGTGCTTTGGGGTTTGCTGTGCTATGGGATGTATCCTCAGCTCGTGTTTTGATTGGCTGAAGTTCACATGCTCTTGGACTTTATCCTTTTTAGGTGCTTCAACAGCAACAGAAGCAGCTAGATCAAATAACCATGCATATACTCTTCCATTTTTCAAAGATATGTGTGAGCCCAGCATGACTACCCACAACGAGGAATCATCTTAACTCACGCCGATATCAACCTTTCGTCAACCAAAAGCGAAACCCAACGAAAGCAGGAAGGATGACGTGGTATGGCATTTCAACTGTACCAGCTGTAATAGGTTGTACTTGGTAACTATTTACACAAATGCAAGAAAATTGAACTGTACTTCGTGGAGACGATTCGTCATCCTCGAAACAAGACGATCACAAGCTCGGTTTGGATGACGTGGACCTCTTTGGACGCAGAGATAAGAGACGAAGAGGAAGAATGCTCTGCGGTAGATTCAGGTAGTCTGCAAGACGAACTTAATCTGAGCTACGTAATACCGAGTACATAGAACCGGCGACTGCATTAAAATTGCCATACAGAGCGAAATACGCTGTCAGCAAACCAAAACAGAATCACTTTGATGACATGACAACAAAGGTCATGGTATGAAGCGCTGCGAAGTCAGCGTCAGAGCACGCCCGAGTACCGACCAAGGGAGAGAAAGTCCGAGGATTTTAACCAATCAGAAAGCGGGCTGAAGGATCTTCCAATAACCCAGACAACTGACAACACTCAAAAGCCCCGCTTGATCAGCAGTGGATAGTTTAACCTATGCACTAAGTTTCTCAACGCATTCCCACTGACGCATCAGCGTATGGGTGCGAGACATGGCCTCTGCGGACAGATATGTGAGGCGTCTCCAGGTTTTCGACCACCGATGCCTCAGAAGCGTGACTGGTTTTGGATGGCGTCTGCGTGTTAGTAACGAGGTGATTAGAAAACGGGTATTTGGTTGTGCTGCAGGTACTTCAATTGGGAAATCATCCAGCACCACCGACTACGGTGGCTCGGTCATGTGCTACGCATGCCGAAACACCGTCTACCGAGACGAGTGTTGTTCTCCGTGCTTCCTTCAGAATGGCGCAAACCGCGAGGTGGACAGCGCATGACTTGGCAGAAGAGTTTGGGTGTTGTTGATGTTGTACGCCTTCCAGGATGGAGTCCCCGTGACCCCGCCTGTGCTTGGCTGAAGACGTTGCAAGAAATGGCGGCTAATCGATGTCAGTGGCGTCCATCCTGTCAGTTTCTTTCCAGATTGTCTGATTGAGCGGTTGGAGGTATAGGCATCTCAGAATGCTTGACATAGGCCAGCACTAGTTCCCCTCCCTCATCCTCTTCTCTTCACTCTAGGGCTTTTAATATATATATATATATATATATATATATATATATATGAAATTAGAGAAGTTTATGGTTTTACGGCAGTGAAGCATCAGCGTCAACACTGATGTTGCTGTCTTTGATGATGGTGATGATGATGATGATGATCAGCGTATTGACAGTGTAACTGGTAATCGGCTTGGCAACCTGAGTTAGCAACAGCCTTCCTTTTGGTACCGACAGAGACTGCCGAAATTGTAGTGAGCAACAACCGTGAAACCGATAACTTTGTTAGTATACAAGAGGTGCACCCAGCTGAAGTCTGTTCAAAAATACAGCCGAGATTACATATTTCGAATGAACCGAGCCATCAAGTATTCCCCCATTACCAATAAATCAACACTAGACGCTAAAGTCTAATAGAAGTCTGATAGAAGTTATACACTACTGATAAGGTTGCTGTAAATTCTTCGACAGCCCACGACCGGTTTCGTCCCTCTTGGGACTCATCAGGTAGGCGCAGTCCCCGAGTTTCCATCAATCTTATGTTCTACTTGAACCCAAATTGCTGGGTTTCAGGTGAGCTTCTCGAAAAACCAAATTTGTTTGCAAATCAGTGTATTTCAAAATCAATAATTTCTTTTGACAAAATTTCGACTGAAGTCTAATTCGTTTGTTATGTCTCTGCAATCAAAAATCAAACTTAGCTCCTGTGTGGAGGTTTTTCTCCTCTAACGTTTTAATATTTTGAAGTATCAGTGCAATCAACATCCCCGATTAGCTGACGATAATCTCTGAGTTGCTAGTTAACGCAGTTTGCTCCAACCAGATGCACTAAGAAGTAGACAGTCCGCGGGATTCCATCAACTGGGGTTATCTGAGCAACAAGTTGGAATCCAAGGCAGTACCAAACATGTCCGGCATTAGAAGTTCTGTTGAGCCGGAAATGCTAGGATGTTGGGGTGCATTAGTTTGCTGGAATTCGTTTCCAGATTTGTCCGTAACACAAACTGTTAAATCGCTTGATCCCAGCTCAGAATATATAATGTCATAAGCGGCCCCAGTCCAGCTGTGCGTGCAGTTATTTGAAAGTCCAGGTCCAAGCACGAGTGACGAGAGGGGGGAGAGTAAACAGAACGAGCTAGTTTTAGGATTCGTCAGCAATGCTCAACTGGTAGACCATCACCGTTAAGTCAGATTGACACAACGTACATAACGCTTGGTTGAGTCATCCATCAATGCATTTCTAATACTTCAGGGCAGTTTAGATGAGCGCGTGAGATTTTCAAGTCAGTCCGGGAGGAACAAACACCAACAGATCAAGGACGTATTTTGAAATGAATGACTGAAAAATTCCGGACGGCTTTCTGGTAGAATAAAAAGGGAAGAACCTTGGCAGACGGAATTGCTACCTAAGACGAATCGACAGCAATTGTTACGTTGTGCGGACTGCCATCCAGTGCGTGTCAGCTGGTATCGACCGGGAGGGCACAGAGAGGAACAGAGGGTTAGAGCAATTAGGTAATCGTCAGAGAAGGGGTGAATAACGTTGGACTGTGTCCGCATTAAAATGATAGGGAACAGGCATTTCAGAAACAGAGAGCGGATCACCTCGCTGCAGTAAGGTTTGGAACAGGCATTTCAGAAACACAGAGCGGATCACCTCGCTGCAGTAAGGTTTTCGCCAATACCGTAGATATACTCGCAAATGAGGCGTCACTACTTTAATAAATTTATTAGTCGAAATTTGATTTCACTGTAATTATTTGCACGATACTTTGGGCATTTTATTGATGTCACTTTCAGATGAACAGTCCTTCTTGAACTAGTTTTGTGGTTACTCTACATCACACTCGCTGGATTCGAGCACATCAACAGCAGACAGGGTTGGCTGCTTCAAGGTTTGAACTCAAGACATTCGACGTACGATACGACTGTGTTACAACCAGCCCACCAGTGCATGCAATACGGACTTGAATTGCCAAGTCAGATCAGGCGAACTAATGCATGCTCGGACGATGCTGTTTTTTGTAGATCAACGGACCCACCAGTCAGGTCACTCGAGGCGCTGTCTGAAACAACGATTTTTCCCACATGGTTGGGCACCAGAACGCAAGATGTAGGTCCTGTTCCTTTTTCTAGGAGAAAGCCACCAGTTAAAAACGGACAAAACCACTTTTATTTGAAGAGATTCTCGGACCATATGAGCAAGAAAGGACAGAAAAAAGTGGAGTTTCTTATCGAGTGTGTCACGAATGGTCTTGACCGAATGTGGATAAGTGCCGGAGCAGCCGAGTTTGTGAAAAGTTGAACAGTGGGACGCAGAAGATATGGTAATAACAGTTCAGTCCACTGAAGTATCCTAAAAATTTGTGTTACGTACCACAACACGTTTGAATGCGTCGCATACAGAAACAAGCACGACAGGGCAACGAAGTATTCATAAAGACCGGTAGATAGTAAAAACCGCTGTTCAGTCTAGTATGTAGCCGCTATGCCACCCGAAGGAAGCATTGGGGGCCGAGTCTTGACAGTTAGGTTTGAACCATGGTATTTCCGGTCAGCTAAGCCATCTCGAGTTCGTAATGACCGTTTACGCCGTTCCTAAAACTAAACATGATGCCTCATTATTTGAAAAATCAATGAATATTCTGTGTCACTGTAAGCTCATCAGTTGAACTATGCTTGACTGCAACACAAATTCGGAATGTCTCGAAACGTTGTCAACCCGTCATAGAAATGATGTGGATAGCTCTCGTTGCTAGGCCTTTGGAAGCAGTTCTTTCGTATTCAAAAACCATGTTTATGCTCACGATGATTGTTTTCTAGACAAACTAACCATTTGTTACCGGAGCACTAAGATACTTCCATATACTGAGTGCGTAATCATCGAAAGGTTGCCAGGTTTGAAATCCGTTGCTCACCTCAAAGGGGTCTCACTTTGCTGGCTGGCGGAAGTCGCGCTATCCTAGAAGTTTTGGAGGAAGGAAGCACACCTTGAGACAGATGTTCATAGTATATTTCTGTACAGCTGAGATTGTCTTAAATTGATGCAACGAAAATTGCACTCCATTGCAACTCCAGTTGCTGTACAAATTTACGAGGAAGAAAACGACACATTATCATCTTGTAAAAGCAGTGGCAGAGAAATCAAACGTCATCGTCATCAACTTATATGTAAAATGACGATCAGAAGACCCAAATTCCTAAAATATACTAGCTTTAACACCCTTTCAATGTTTAGCTGCCATCCTAGCCGATGAAGACACAAGCGGTGAGATGGTACCTGCTTACCCAAGCCTAGACAGAAGCAATCAAGATGTCGGATTTCGGGTCGAATCCGGGAACTTCAGGCCAGTAACTTCGCGCCCTGACTTTGAGCCATCTCGAGCTCAACACTTTCAAAATATACAAAGCATATTCTCTTGTTTGCTATTTTGCGTTATCTATGACAGATTGCTATGTGTCCCCGGGAACGGTCATGAAACTTGCCAGGTCAGCTGACACAAAAACTGGTCAGAAATTAGAGTCTCCGTGTCAAAACGCATGATCTTTAGAAACAGCACCGCGTTAGAGTCCAGTTTACTTTGCCTTTTAGCCCAGAATAAAGCCGCGCTTTCAGGCAATCTCATAGAGCGCCGACTGAAACCTCTTCTCAAGAACACATTGAATATGGTTCGGTACAACGTCAGTCCAATAGGCTAAATCACCCTTGTTTAAAATAGATGCACTGTGAAAGTCTTGCTCTACTTTGCTCCATTGTGTTTCTTTAATGGCGTTATTTCCATCCCACTTATCGCGCGGTGCCCAGCTAGATACCCGTTATTTTCACCCTACCCCTGGGAGCCAAGGCAAAACTTTCGATTCTAAGATGCTAAAAACAAGACAAAGGTACTGTTTGATCTTGGTGAGCATTTTTTCGCCTAAACATAGTGAGCTGACGACGATATCGCCTTAGAACCTCCATGGGAGTCGTGGTAGACAATAAAACCATTCAGAAAGAACATGCTCCGTCGGAGTAAACTGATCGGAGTGAATCTACAGTGTGGTACTACAATCGATAGCTGGTCTTTGATTTGTATGGAGCACCGACTGAAACCTCATCTCAAGAACACATTGAATATGGTTTGGTACAACGTCAGTCCAATAGGTTAAATGGCCCTTGTTTAAAGTAGATGCACCGTGAAAGTCTTGCTCTACTTTGTTCCATTGTGTTTCTGTAATGGCGTTATTTCCATCCCAATTATCGCGCGGTGCCCAGCTAGATACTCGTTATTTTCACCATACCCTTGGGAGCCAAGGCAAAACTTTCGATTGTGAGATGCTAAAAACAAAACAAAGGTACTGTGTGATCTTGGTGAGCATTTTCCCCCTAAATATAGTGAGTGAGCCGGCGACGATATCTTCTTAGAACCTCCACAGAAGTCGTGGTAGCCAATAAAACTATTTAGAAAGAACATGCTCCGTTGGAGTAAATTGACCGGATTGAATCTACAATGTGTTACTACAATCGATAGCTGGTCTTTGATTTGGCCGATTAGGATTCCATTCAAGTCATTAGGTGTGATGAAGGCTTGCGTTTCAACTTCCAGTTCAAATCTAATAATTTGATCACAAATAGCTATTTTCCACAGCCTAGTTCCAACGATTTCTGAGAGGCGATGTTTCTTGGATATATCCTTGGCGGATTACGTTCCGCATTTCCAATACTGTTTCTGAAAACGAATCATACTCAGAACGCCATTCAAAATATTTTCTACCCCCAACCTTCAAGCTCCGGTCCACTGCTATCAAACATCTTACTCCAGAAAGACGGACAGACCCACCCATATTTGAAGAACTTCTGTCTATTTTGTAGGGTGCGGTCCACTTGGAATCATCACCAACCCACCGAGTCACCCAGACATCTGTCAGAATGTATGCTCAAGTGTCCAGAAGTTACATCACTCGTTTGATAAACAAACAGTATTCAAAAGTCATAAAGTATGATTTGATGGTAGTACACACGTCGAAAAGCGTTGTTCCCTGAACCAATCGGTCTTCCGGTCAAGGTGATGAGTACTTACTGTATACTTACTGTATACGTACTTACTGCCTATACTGTATACTGTATATATATACTTACTGTATGCGTACTTACTGTATAGTTCGAACGGTTTTCATGCCTCCAAAATTACAAGTGCAACACACGAACTTGTAGTGTCCGTACAACTGTTGAAAAACCGATTTACTCGTGCCTCCCCTGCAAACTTACTTTTTGTTCACGACCTTGAACAAGTTGGACCGAGGCGTGAAACTTCTGATTTACATGAAGACCTGTCAAACCAAATGTTCTATCCGTACATGTGAATGAAACCACAATTCATTTCCTATCCTATTGCATGTCAACAGGATGTAGAACGAAACTTACGCTGAAACCTACATGTGGGTTTTTTCCGTTCTTCATTTGGTTGCATGCGTACAAATGTGTAATTAATAAACACGGTCTTTCCTCGGGCAGGAAAGACACTGGTCGGATTGCCATTAGGGACGGCACCTTCTACAAAAACCGGGGATACACCTAAATATAATGAACAGAGAGTGTTGTGCAGTAGATACTGATGACGCAAACAGAATGGGAAAGTTTGACCAACGACGGTGAATTATACCACAATTGACGTCACGATAGTTACAATCGACCCTAGTAGAAGCAGCGTGAATTATACAACCGAGCGTTGGGTGGTTGGTTGGTTGGGAGACAGCGAGTCAGGGGAGGGACTGTGGTGTATTCTTACAGGAGAGACCTAAACGGGGGAAGACCAAATTAGATGAACAATAACAGGTAAAATAGCTGAAGGATCTAATTGCTAGTCCATCGAGTATAGGCGCGTGGGCTCAATTCAGTCAGAACAAAGGGGTGGTGGAAAAGCGTCCGTTGTCGGTCAGCACCGTCTGGAGATAGCAGATGATCACACATTTCACAATCGCCTCTTTCGTGGAGCAAACGTGATTATAGTTTGTATCCCCTGGTTAGTTGGAAACAGGTGGTTTTTCAAAAGACTGTTTGCTTAGGAAGTAAAAGGCAGATTGTTGGATCCTGAATTGAGCAGTCCAAGTACACGTGACACGAACGGAACAGACGGATGCGTTCGGACTTCTGATTTCAAGACCTGCTAAAATCCATCACTTCCTAACAGCGCACATCCTTTAGATTACTGGATGATATCGACGATGTCGGTGCTATCGAAGTCACAAACAAGAGGATCACAAATTGCACTGACAGATGTTAACTGTGAAGGTGGGTTGTGAAAGTCAGTAGCACCAACAGCACCCAAGCATTTCGTGATTTCTTTCTAAGCGCCTTAACCTTAAGGGAGAATAAACCTTGTGAGCAGTTTCCTTTATGAATATATACTGCGATATCTCGAATATCGTACCAACTGAAAAATGAGACGGCCTGTGTGCAGCAGCACATTCAGTTGAAGAACATCGTAAACGAGAGATTCATTTGAGTCTCCCGTGGAAACTAAATTGATTTGTAAATGAGTGTATTTGTCAAGAGTAAACTCTCTTGATGGCCCAGTCGCTAGAACATCCGTTCGGTAAGCAGGGAGTCATCGGTTTGATTCCGCCTCCTGAGGTTCCTTTCCGTCCACACCATGGAGTTAGCATAGCAAAAGCACCTGGTTTCGACAGGGTCATCATCATCATCGACAGCACGACATCAGTGCTGAAAACCGATGCTTCGCTGCCGTACAAACATGATTTGAAAGCCTTATTGTGAAGAAAAAGAATAAAGATGGACGGGGAGGGGACTTATTGCTGCCTTACTACAATCATTCCGAGGTGCCTACACCTCCAAACACTCATTCAGGCAATCTGGATAGAAACTGACAACAAGATCGCCACTGACATCGGTTGGCAGCCATATCTTGCAACGTCTCCAACCAGGCGCAGTGGGGATCACGCGGTCCCCATCCTGGAAGGCGAGTAGCACCGACAGCACCCAAGCATTTCGTGATTTCTTTCATACCCTTCTGCCAGGTCAAGGGTTGGCCACCTCTCTGCTTACGCCACTCTAAATTGGGCACGGAAAATAGCACTCTCTTCGGCAAACGATGATTAGGCATGCGCAACACATGTCCCAACCAACGCAGCTTCTGGTGCTGGACACATTCTTCAATGGAAGTACCCGTTGCACAACCCAAAACTCGCTTCCTAACTGCCTCGTTACGGATTCGCCGACAGGGTACCAGCTTTCAAATACAGTCATAAATAAGAACATATATAATTATGATGCACCGGAGTAAAAAAGGCCGCAGACTTTGTACGCGCATAAGAGGGTTTGAAGTTCCAAACACGACACCATACTTTCCGTTTGGGTCAAATGTTGGACAGGATTACCTGTGTCTGATATCCACATATATCCACTTGGCATACATTTAACCTGCCAACCACATATTGTATTTCATTAAAAATAGGCTCACAAATTTCGCAGCCCGACTTGCTTATGCTCCATTCCCGATCAATTTTTCAGGCAGGATACTGCTAGTTACGGGAGTGAAAGAAGAAAGACTCAGTTGCAAGTCAATTTGGTTTTGTGAAAGACTCACCTAGAACGCGGCTGAATCTCTCGTTTGTGATGTTTCCAGGCAACTGAATCAGTCCAATTTGGGTTCAAGTAGAACATAAGGTTGACGGAAACTTGGGGACTGCGCCTACCTGATGAGCCCGAAGCGGAAGGGCAAAACCGGTCGTGGGCTGTCGAAGAATTTTCAGCAACCTTATGAGTAGTGCATTACGTAAAATCTGAAACACTTTTTTTGAAAATAACTCTGACATTGGAACAGTGGGTGATGCGAAAACCATTTCTTCAAACCTGATGCCTGTCTCGACATTTTAGTCCCCTACCCAGTTGTTGTCCTCATGAGATATTGTTCCCAGTCTACTCAACCTCTTGATATGTAAGCAGCTTTTCAACGTGATTGACACGTGATTCAGCGTGTTTCAGTTCTGCTAAAATTAAAGATATGAAAAAACAAACAAAATTAGAACACTCCGCTCAGATAGAGCCTTCTCAATCTAAAACCAGTACTTTTACTGTCGGATGTGTTGTCTGGGATTGACCGATGCCATCTAATTTGGTGATGTGTGGTATGTGGCTTTGGGTTTTTATTGTCCTTAGTGGGTGGTTTCATTCTCAAATAACCATAAACTTAAGTTTGCCCGCTGAAACCAAAACAATGCGAAAATTTGTGTTTTTATGCGATTCTCCCAGTAATACAAGCTGTGGAAATTCATTCTTTGAGTTTACAGTAGATTGCAACTCGGATTACGAAAAAGCAAAAAGCGATATAGATGACAGGATTTCCCCTCTATTAAAAATATTATACCGGAGGTAATGAGAGCATTTTGTCGCCCAATAAAGCAAACGATTTACATACCTTGATTTTAAGTTGGACTCATATGCGTTGGTTTTTGCATTGGATCGCATTCAACAATTTAGTCAACATGGTTTGTGCAACTAACAGCAAATCCGTGAGTAAACTTTTCTTCAAATTTATCAAAATGGCTGCGTTTCTCTAACTTTTTCATTGTCATTTTCAGATTCATATGGTCAGGGGACAAACGTATTCGAAAAGCCTACAAAAGATTTACGTGTTTGATGTACATTCCTGACCAACTGTACTGTTCATTTTTTCACATTGTAAATGCGGGTACCGGTTTTGAAGAAATCACTGGTTTTGTGCATGAAGGCTTAAATACATCCCGGCCTTGTTAAGCTCCAGATTGAGGCGAAATGGACCCGAACGGTCGTGAAAAAGTATGCTGATGTCACTCAGCATCAATTTAAAACTCTTTCGTTGTTTTCAAACAACGTGATGAATGATATTCAGGCCAGTGTAATGTGTAAACTAAGCATAGCATACTTCCCGTTGAGTCTGCGGAGCACCCAGCATTCAAGGGAGGATTTAAAATTGTTATCCTGACAGAAGTTGTTCCACCTTATCGAAGTAACTCACAAAAGCTTTATCGAACGGATATTCTGGCTGTTTTATGAACTGGGATACTGACAGCTAATCCAAGTCCGGACAGGAGCATTCGAGACGCCAATGGTTGGTTTGAACTACGCACCTCATGCTTAGCACTTTCGCGCCCTAACCGCTGAACTAACTTGAGTTCAACGAACGAACCCAGAACCCCGAGAACAGGCGTACTTCCTGGTGAGTAAATTTATCGAGGTCACGCATGTTCGCTGCTTCGCAGAAAACATGTGAAATCTGCTCTCTTTTTGAAATCTGTCCTCCGAGTTAGAAAGTTCGAAAAAATGTGAGTTGTGTTCCTCCATTTTCGAATGGGACTTGCAGTGCATCCATTTTGTGTAAAATGAAATTTCTTTGGAATTTTTCTTCAAGGAACAAGTTGTTTTTCCCTAAAATGGCCTTCTTTCCTTGCTAAAGGTAACCCTTTGTAAACCTCCTCGTTCTGACATTTTAAGGAGCGTATTGTGCTGAAAAGTGTGACCCTATCAGAAAAGACGCGATGAACACTTAGGTATTGTCACAGTATTCAAGCCTTGTTCACCCAGTTTAAGGTAGAGATCTGCTTATGCCATATTTTCATGGACACCTTTGAAGTAACTGCTTGACTTCATTTTAAAATTTCGTATAATTTGCTGTTTCATAACTGAACTAGCGAAATATTGGTTTCTTTTCTGTTCTCTTAAATACATAGTTTGTTTTATGTTACTGCCTCCGTAGTTGATCAGATGGATGTTGGTCAGCTCACTGACCTTTGCGATACACCTGTAAACCCTTATCCAAGAGACATTAGCAGTGCGTAGTTGGGTGTCCCCGTCACGTTTGAAGATAATATGCGTTTCAAGAGACTGAGGATTTTGGATAGGTTCTCCAAATGCTATTGGATTGACGAATATTCCACGTGAATGATAACACAGTATGCAGCATGAAGCTGTCAATTTGTTTCAAGATTTTCACCCTGTTCACAAGTATTTTTTACTCGTTTATCGTACTAACAAAGTACTTTAATTTTACCTATCTTAGATTGTTTTTAGCAGAAACCTTCCACCTTCAAACCAAGCCGAATCTTGATGACCTTCGTTAAAAACTTGATAGGTTAGGTCCGTAAGAAGAATAACAACTTGGGTAGAACGTAAACTAGTCGTTTTTTGCTATATATCTTGGTGGTTCAGTCTTCCTCTTATTTCCCCAACCACTAGTTTCCGGTTAGTTCAATCTCTGTGGCTTGACCTGAAGTCAACCGAATGGATCGTGACAGACGTCTGATACGTGGGGCCTAATGTCTCAAACCTGTCAGTGTGATATTAATAGAGCCATAGATAGGACACGTTCCCTCATATTTTTACCTCCGGATTTCCGGAGCATTGACGTTGGCCTATCTTTGGTATCCAGTTATGTATCCAGGTTTACTTGGAACCGTGCGCACTGTAAACTGAACGAAAGCTGACTTAGCTTCTCAACCAGGAAACAGGTTTTTAATAAAACAGTACCGATTATCAAATTCAACTCATTTGTTGTGATTGATCACTATAAGTGTGGAATGGATGGGATCGCACGCTTTTATGTGGAATTTATTGCAAGGCACTTATACACACACACGCAATCGGCTGGTTGTCACGACATCAGAAACATGAAAGTAATTTCGGCCGGGTTTTTTTCCCAAGTTTATTGCTTTATTCGATCGATCGCTCCGATCCGTGGCTCATAGAGACGTATTTGTGTAGCCAGACCTTTCGTAACATGCAGACTACCGGGACAGGCTGTCACGAGCCTATCTTCGCTGGACACCACAGGCCAGCTGCAATATTGCAATGTATCGATGTCGATTTGGCCAGACGAACTAACTGAATCGAAATGAGAGAAAAATCTTAATCGGCATACCTCTATTTAGTTTGGTATACGCAGGCTTTGTCGCTGCCCCATAATTCGGCTGCCGGGACGCGGTATGAACTTGGGCAAGTCTTCCGCAAAATGTAACAAACGGAGCAGCTGAGGCGGCAATATTCGAGTTGATGTTGCCGGTGGACTTCCTAGGAAGGCAAAGTTTTTTGGGCAACTTGAACGTTCTAATGCTCAACGCGGTGCTCCTTTAAAGTTGTTGAATTTTCAGGGGCTCCACCAACTATACGAGATAGAGATAATCTTACTCTGTCTCCCGCGTTGCTAGTTACCTTGGTAGTAACCCAGGCTATCCGTGTTCACTTTTGCCCTTCACTGTTTTAGTTCATCCACCGCCTGCATCACTTTGAGTTGCGCTTCCATAGGCAATGCTCCTCGAGATTGTACGTTGCATTGCTACTGCAGACCAAGAAACTCCAACTGTGCTGCCTTTCCGAGATGTCTTATTCATTAGCTGGTCGGACAACAGAACATTATCTTTGAAAGTATACGTGGTAATCTCCTAAAACGCTCGACCCAAAGAGTCAAGTTCCCGACATCCTTCACAGTATCAACTCGTTCCTCTGTATCTTCAGTGTCGTCTCCAGGTGAAACCTGGATCATCGTCGTTCGGATAACTCAAATCCCATTGAATCTGTTGTTCATACAAAGTAGTAGTTAACCGTCCAGTTTTTTGCCGCTTGAACAAAGTAAAGTGATCAAAGAACAGTCTACTAACTCAAGCAGTGTTCTATAAAAAAAAGTAGCCAGCAAATGCATTCATTTACTTAATGTTATGATAGTTGAACTCACACACCAAACTGGATAATCTATACGGGGCTGCCATCCAGCAAACCTAAGAAACAAGGGTCCAACTGCGATGCCTAATGGACTTCTGAATATGCGGTTAATATGTCTTATTGATCTACACTACGAAGGAATCAACCTGGGTTGCAGAATGCATGCGTAAGACAACAAACCATCAAAAGTCAAAACAAGGCCTAGGTCAGTCGGCCCGGTAAGAACCACACAGCATTCATTCTCCCTGAAAAAAACTGAGAACATTCACCTACACCTCGTATCATCCAGACATAGTTTGATAATGCGTTTCTTAACTGATGGTTAGGAACAGAAAGAACGCCACATTGGAGTCGACAGATAAAGATGCCGGTCTAACGTTGTTCCCCAGAATCATTTCCACCCAAAAGCATGATAGGGAACTGCAAGCAGATACTGCATATTCGATCCGCATTTGGCTAGCACGACAAGTCCGGGTAAACCCCCAAACTTTGGCCTGCTGGACAATAGTTTGATGTGTTCACGTGCTCTCAGTCTCCCACAAAAATTCTCAAAAAAATGAGGAGTAAAGAGACGTAGAATGGCACCATGCCATAAAATAAATTGTGTCTACGTGTAATGATTTCCCCGAAAATTAAACTGTTCTCCGTGGAAAGCGTATGCGGTAATTGGGACGTGTATGGGAGGGGCTGTTGGTTTCTGGGTGTCACTTGACGTAATCACAATGGGAATACACACTTTTTCTATTGTCTTCTGGCTACCCAGCTTCATAAAATCTCGTTTAGAGGTATCAACGAAGCATTCATGTTAGATTTTAGGTTGTGTGGTGAACGAATATTGAACTGCTTAAAGCAACACGAGATTGAGCCAAATGCAAACTGAGTCCGCTTGTCAGTCACCAGAACCACCCCGGAAATCCAAACTGCGCAGAAGCTCCGCTGAGGAAGGGATATCGTTCCTGCGATGTCTGCCACCTTTTGTTATGTTGCATAAGTATCATTATGCAACCTAGTGGATCAGCTTGGGTGAAATGTTCTCTTTGCGAGGTTTTACGTGTCTTGATCAGGTAGGGATTTGGTTACCATCCCCGAGGTTCCACTGGTCATCCAATTCAAGGATACCCAATTGCAGCTTGTGACACAGGCCTAGGTGAGGTTTTATCAGCACCCGCCTGAGAAGAGGTTAGGAGACCCTGAGCACATTAAGAAGAAAACGCCATTGGCTGAAATCGATGTAGCTGTTGTGTGTTCGTATTCGTCGTGAATGACACAATAGGGAATTACCAGTGCCAATCATAGCCTGAAAACCTAGGGACCCCGCATTGAAATCGATCGGCACAGTGTTCCTGGGAGATGCAGAGGTGGCCAACGATTGCTTGTGGTCGGTGTGAAGAGCACAGTGTTGGCTACACTACACCTCATGGGAATTCTTCACACTGAACTCAGAAACAGCACTTCCGTGAGCAAGACCCATTCCAAACAGCACTTGCTGAACGGCTTGAAGTTCACCAATCGGAAAGACTGAGTCATCGGTTGCCACGACAGTCAGAAACAAATGTTTGTGATGAGTTAACACTACGTAAGACACAAGTGCATTTGTATTGGAGGTAAAGCCCTCATAGAACGCTTCTTCCAAGTAGAGCCACACGAAAAGCACAGCAGGTTACAGGACGTGCAGTTTTTCAGTCTACCAACTTTCACTTCCATCTGTATAATCACTAGCAGGATACGGTTCCTTTCGGGCACAAAAACAGCTTGCTATTCTTCTAGATGTAAAACACTGTGCGGGAGTTTGCTGGAAATTCTTCGGGAGCCCACGACCAGTTTCAACCTTCTTGGAGTTCATCAGGTAGGCGAATTCCACTGAGATTCCTCAACCTGATGATCTGCTGAAACCCAAATTGTACAGTATTCGCCAGATGTTCTCATTTGCAGACTAAATTTGGTTCTAACGGGATTCTCATGTGAATTTAACTGAACCTCTCATTCAGCTGGTCGAATGAGGCTACCTCACATTTCAGTTGACTTGATAATCGAGCTGTCGCAGTACATTGTCCAAGCGCAACATTCTTCTCATACGGTTGGTGAAAACTCTTCGTCCTTATCGCCAACCAAATGTATGCTGAAAGGCCGAGGGGCACTACACGGCTAGTTCATCCATATTGAGCGGATCATTTGCAGTACAATTCTCAGGAAACTCCATGAAGTATCGAACTCGCAAACGTCTGGCTTCTCTGTGCTACTTAGAGGAAGCATAGGACTTACCCAATTAGCGAAACTGCTATCTGAGGAGTTGCCACCCGAGGAAGCTGTTAACACACGTGACCGTGTGATGTTGGGCTCATGATTGGAGGATGGGTGGCGCAAAATCTCGTTTGAGCGAGGTTTAATCGTACTACTGATCATCCACTTGACGTCGAACTACTAGCCGGGAGGTCACGGGTTCGAGACCCCCTGAGGTTTCGTGAAATGCGCACTGTCGATGATTCCCAATATAAAGGAAACATCTGTCGAGTGTTTTTCGGTCCTTTGTCATAGATTGGCTTCACGTGCAACACGAAAGCTCTGTTAGCTAATTTCCAATCTTTTCATACTGTCAACACTAGGTGCTACATAAATAATCTCGGCCAGTTTCGTATCGACTCAAACCCTCTCGAAAAAATTCCGGAAACTGTATCCGTAATGTTCGCGTAACAACGGAACCGGTGTGCGTTACGGGTAAACAGAGATGGTTAACATTTCCAATAGATGCGTTAACTATGTCGTTTTGGGCAGACGGAAACATATCATCATATGTTATACACAACAAACAGAGCTGAAAGGTTATAGACTCAGGTTTTCAATACGCACAGTGCCCGACAAAGTTGGGTGAAGGCGTGTAAAATGTACAAACTCGATTCAGTTTCCCATCACAGTGGTAATTGATATCTACCGGTATTCCGAACAACATGAGAAGTTGAACGATAGTACATTCGACCGATTGCTACTCACATATAATGTTCACATCTGTTGTTGTTGCTCTTTCAGGTTGACATTGTCGTTGATTTAAAATGGCATACAGTTTTACACATGAAATGCTTTGTGTGATATGGTTACAAAGTAAACCTTAAAGTGGCTAGTCTCTGGAATTGTGGTTTACGGGCTTGGTGCCAGAATCCAGTTGTCATGATTCTCGCTACTTTGGGGAAATGATCGGACTGGCTTCAGCGGGGTGATGAAATTAGGAGAAACCTTTTGGAAAGATTTACGTCAACCCTGAACAGTGCTGAATCAGCGGGGTGATGAAACTGGGAAAAAACCTTTTGGGAAGATTTACGTCAACCCTGAACAGTGCTGAATGAAAGATTTGAGCTGATCCGAAGTAGGATCCCTCAATTTCAATCACTCTCAATCACAGCACAAGACAGAAAAACTGAAGACTTTTTTCAGGAGAAGAAGTGCTATCCACTCAACTTCATCAATTGTTTAGCAGTTTAATTTGGCGGAAGGATACAGTCACAGTGGTTCCGATGTTCAATCAAGCGGAACTTGTGCAATAGCAAAAGAACAGGTGGCGTAGCGTTTAATTTGGTTTGGTAGAAACGCAAAATCCTGAGAGTGTGCCACCAAGCCTCTGTGTCTGCGCAAAATTGACGTCAATGATCCACGTCACTTTTCGTTTTGGTGACTACTCATTCATGTTGAGACTGAAACAACTTGGCGCTGTCGTTGTTCCTCTGGTTGTTGATAGTGGTGGTGGTGCCGTAGTTAGATGCAGTAACTTTCCATATGGGAGTCGGGACCATCGCCAAACTGTCGTACAGTGTACGGATCCGAATGCAGTGAAGCTGAGTCTGTACCACACCTATTTCTGGATGCAAGTGGTCCGGCACACTCATCAACCTAGCGATGGAACAACGTACGGGTTTAATCAAAGCGATCAATAAAAACCACGGTTCGGGCCGACTGGTCAAACGAAGGCCTTACAGTCGCTCACAATAAGCGTCGTCATTTACGAGCACGCGTAGTGCAGGCTCCGGGAAAGTAATATGCACATTTCGACGAATCAACCAAGGTTGCCGACTCATCCATACGACCCCCATATTCAAAAGTGCATACTAGTAGTACCGTATGACGAAGGCATTTTCTACCAACTAGTGAAAGTGTTTTGAGAGGTCTTTTGCTTACGCAAAGGTGCCGCTTGGAGCAATTTTCTACGCTTTCCAAAACCGCTCAGTCCACGGTGGTTAGTGCATTTTAGGAGATTCTCACTTTGAACAAGTGAAATGGTTCGTGCTTTAATGAGGTGACAGATTTTGTCCAAAACTCTCTCAGGTCTGAGTTAGATCAGACCTGACCTAAGACCGCAAGTCTTGACCGAGTGTAATGAAGCAAGACTATGTGGTTTCCAGTAAAGGCTGAACGTGTCTCTCGATTTTATTCCTGAGACGCGTTTCAGGACGGAAGTAGGCGCCACCTTTTCATTCGCAAGGCACATGCTGTTTGTTAGATATAACATTTCATCCACATGCATGAGATAACAAGTCATTGTGAAGTTCCGGCTTTATCCCTATTTCTTACCATCATTATCGACAGCATAACATCAGTGTTCAACACCGATGCTTCGCTGCCGTACAACCATGATTTATTTGAAAGCCTTATTGTGAAGAAAAGAATAAAGGTGGACGGGGAAGGGACTTAGTGCTAGCTTAATGCAATCACACCGAGGTGCCTACAACTCCAAACACTCATTC